>JAGFPH010003960.1:89871-102437 GCA_018207615.1 Philaenus spumarius | reverse complement strand
GTTCAGGGAGCACCAAAACAAAAAATTCCACTAAAAATATTTTTGGGTTCAGGGAGCACCAACACAGATAATTGCACTAAACAATTTTTTGGGGTTCTGGGAGCACCAAAACAGATAATTCAACTGAAAATTCAAATTCAAACATTTTTACGAAAACAATACTTTCTCCATATTCTACGTATAGGGTGGAGAAAGTAAAAAAAGAAGAAAATACTTTGTACACTTTGTAGCTAGTCAAAATTAGGAGATTTTCATTGATTGTTTTCGGCCGCACGGTTAGATCCACCGGTAGGTTGATGAAGTCAGAGTGGTTGGTTCTACCAACAACAGTGCGGCCGAATGCATTGGTAGAATGTAGAACTGTCAAATTCGTAAGATACATATTATATTACACTATCAAATAAACGTCAAATTTCTTTGATCAAAGATTTTACATGAAAGAAATTTGACGATTCTTTGACATGTCGTGTAAACTTTGACAAAGATTTTCAAAAAAGTATAAGAATAAAGTACTAAAATATTATAGTACGGATTTTTTTAGGTAACCTCCTAACCTCAAAATGATATACGTTTTTCTGTTTTCATATACATTACTAGCTGACCCGTACGGCGTTGCCCGTGGTATGGTTGGTATTTTCAGTCTTTTTAAGTGTTCAGTCAGTGAGTGGTATTTGGCTTTTATATATATAGATCTTAAATAATAAAAGCACTATTGTCATAATAATAAAAGATCTGAAATTATGAGTTTAGTAACTTTGATCCCCTCCAAACCCCTCATAAAACTTCGAAATTTTTCATACCTTTTCTTAGTGAGCACCTTTGGCCCTAGAGGAAGCTACATACCAAATTTCATTCCAATCCGTTCGGTAGTTTTGAAGAAATCGTGATTTAATAACTTTGGTCCCCCCAAACCCCCTCTAAAATTTCGAATTTTTTTAAACCCTTTCTTAGCGAGCGACTATAGCCCTAGAGGAAGCTACATACCGAATTTCATTTCAATCCGTTCGGTAGTTTTTGAGAAATCGTGATGAGTGAGTGAGTGGTATTTCGCTTTTATTTATATAGATTTCTGTTCCTTTCCTTTTATATTTACAATACGATGGAAAAATTGACATGGAGTGTTGAAGCTATGAAAACTTTAATGTTTCATTATAAAAGAGAATATTGCTGGTGGAACATTCACACGATGCCTAAAAACCGCGATGTAGGCGAAAACCTTTAGAACAAATTACAAATAATGTTTTACAGTCTGTAATATTGGGGTTGACAGTATAGCCTAAGTTTATGTTTTTGTAAAACATTAAAGAGACTTTCATTGTGTTTAATTTATTGTAAAAGTATATTTACAAGTTTTTTAAAGTTAGTTTTTGAAATCTTAAAACCCGTTTTTATATGAATTACGATCTTTCAACTGTAATTTTGTAGTAATAGTTAATAAATAATAGAAGTATTAGAATAAACCGAAAAATAACCCAAAATGCACGTAATTAGTATCCAAGTTGGTCTAATTGGACGGCTGTAATATGTATTCTTTCACAAATCTTTGTCAAAGATTTCATCAAAGTTGATAAAATTTTGACCAAATATTTAACGAATAACTTTGATAGTGTAATATGCCCCTAAGTTATGTTTTTTGCCGCCATGATTTCTACAATTGTGGTAGATGATGTATCGCTAATTTATTGCGGTGGAAAAAATGGCGTCCTATAGGGGAAGTGACGTCATCTACCGAAGTTCGGTTAGTGGCATTCGGCCGCACTGCTACCTACCGGTAGCTACCCATTGATTTGTCTATCGCATTCCTAAACCAACTAGAAGCTGAGATATTATAATGCAGCTGGTCTTTTGTTCATTCAACTAGTCAGTGACAAAAGGTGCAACTATTTTGCTTCGAAAGGTTTGCCGGATAATTATGCAGGACAACGTAACCATATTAAGTGGGATTTTTCTGAGTCTAAAAACGTCGACCACAGCAGACAAATGTTGTAGAAATTACGAAAGAAACAAAACTCCCAAAATGTAGGTTAACTCGGCCACTTTCGCTATATTTGTACCAAAGAAAATAAACGTTATTCTTCACACACACACACACACAAAACACTTGATTTCACCCATCATCTGTGATACTTAAACAAACCCAGTGTAGATTATACTTTGGGGTTATGTTTACAACTTCAATCGTAATAATTTCTTATAAATTTGATTTTTTTAAATATGAGTTATAGAATTAATGTATGTTATAATACGTAAAAATATTTGTTTGAAGTTTTTAAACCATACCATATAATCGGGCGGAATGCTGTAAGATTTTAGCTGAAATGACGAATATCCAGCAAATAACATTGTACATCGAAAAGCATTCAGAGAAGAAATCACTTTTCACACAAATGAAATTGTCAACTGACATAACACAATTTTCTGGGCCCTAAAAAACCGCGAGTTTGGGCGCATGATCGTGACTCCCGAAGGTGATTGTTTTTGTTCTGTCATCGCCGCTGGAGTAGGCCTAATAAGGTATTTTTTTTAATTTTTAATGCACAAACAGTGAATTCAGATGTCTACTTAATGTTGTTACAGCATTACAAAATGAATTAAACACAACTACAAATTTTTCTTGCAGAGTATTTCCAACAGGATGTTGGATAAATTGAATACTTGAAACGATCGTATTTCGATTACTTGATCTAAGAAGTGAGAGTGGGGAAATAGCTAATAGCGTAATACATATTAATTCTTAAAACTTCCAATACAGATAGAGTGCTTGAATTTAAAACAATTACATATTTTGAACATATATATCATTTAAATAGTCACAATAAATAAAACGTATAAAATGAATAACTAAAAGATTTTTCAAACGTAGCTTTATTTTTAAAAACATCATATCAGTTTCTGCGTGTCGCAACTAACTTAAAAAAGGCTCAACTTGCTCGTATGTGAATCAATACAAAACCATAGGAAGCCTAATCGGAAATATACTCATCAACGTAGTTGTAATGTCAGCATTAAAGTTTAATTAGCTTAATTGAAATATGTGTTTTTATGATATAAGTATGTACTTCTAAAGCAATTCTCCTACAGGCATTGGCAATCTCCATGATTGTATTTTAATTCACATATGAGCTAGTTGTAGGCCATATACGTGATAGACATAGCCTACATTTATTTTCTACTTTTAAAATAAAACCTTGTTTTTTAAGTTTAGTATTTATTTATTTGTACTATCCATTTTCATAAAATGTAGATCTGGAAGTTTCACATAAATATAAGAGTAACTCTTTATTACTCTTTGGCAGAAATTTAATGGTTTATATTTATCGGATTTCATCTCCTCTCCCCTAAGTAAATACGAGTGCGAGTGAAATGTGAAACTGGAAATCTTTCGTTTCGTCACTACTGCTGGCATCTAGTAACGATTGTCAGAAACTTAAATCTCACTTGTTACTTTATTGGAATTACTGTTCTAACAGATTATTTGAATTTACGTTGATTGTATTTATATTTATTTAATTACTTTATATTATTGTGTAATGTTTAGCGAAAGAATAAATTCATTTCATTAATTAATAATAATAATAATAACATATGCTTTATTACTTTACTTTACAGAATTATAACGTCTTCTAACATACAGTCTAGCATGGCTTTCAGCCATCTGCTAGGTTGGCAACAACTAACAATAATTTATTAATTAATAGCCACAGAACTATAAACTTACACTTACTTAGACAAACAAAAATTATCAATACACACATAAATACAAGTTTGAATAGAAATGAGTACAGATATTAAATTCCTAATAACAATAAAGATCAGCGATCGCAACCTAAAAGTATTATCAATGAATACTTAAATGTTTAAGTATTCATTGGTATTATCAAAAGTATTATTCTTTTATCAATGCCCATCTATAATGCCATGCTTGTTCAAGATATTTACATAATACCATTGTATTTGGATAACCTAATAGAACTCCGATCCAATGCAATATTTTGTTCCACTGGAAATTCGACTTTTTTGGCGCTGTCTATTGGGGAAATGAAGGAAGCTGTTTAAAACACCAATACTACCAATGCTATCTCCCTAGCGCTACCTTGCGGCGCGATCATGTACTATTTTCGCGACAACCTTTTTTCCGAAACACAGCCCCCGTATGGATGCAAGATCTATTTATTATTCATGATCTATGATAATACTCCCCAATCCTTACCATTCATAAAGTCCTTGAACTCTGACATCGATAATCTTTCTTTACCCAGATACGATTTTCTATGTTGCACCAATATCGGGCATTCTGCCACAAAATGGTAAACGTCTTCGTTTACTCCCATATTACACAACGAACAAAGATAATTTTTCCCTTCAACCCACGGTTTAAAATTTAAAAGAATTAACTCGGCTCTACACTTAAATGCCCATTTTATTTCCTGCAACTTATATTCATTTTACTACAGTTAAAATAGTGTTTTTGCCCTAGGTTAAAATCTAAACTGGAGTAAATTTTATAAAATTTCCCATTTTTGCTGCTAGTAGAAGCTGTTCCCTCTGTTCCAAACTGATTTTTTTTCAGTAAATATTTTAATTGAGTATTTTTAGAACTACAGTTAATTTTGTCCCACACTTCTAAATTCTTGTCTATCCCCACTTCATATTTGGCCCCTAAAATCTTCCATTCTTTATACCATGAAATGTTAGAATTCACTATTTTTTTGCCAAAATGTTGGCAACCTGTCTTCCGGTATAGCCAACACTCCAAACAAATACTTAAAATGAAGCTTCAAAGTATACAAATACAGCTTATCTATCCCCGTCTCCAGATAAATTGCATAATTTGGTGTGTTTAGAGGTAGACCTAGTAACTTTTTTATAAAAAACCTAAATACTTTTTCAACACTATTAAATTCCCTATAACCCCAAACTTGAGCTGCATAACTTACTGTTGCTCTTTGAACTGCTTGGAAACTTGATAGTTTTATACTAGCTTTGGCCATTGCTAACTTAGACTTATGATGGTTCTCGTAAGACAAATTCGGAGTTAAGTCAAGCCCTAAATATCTATAGCTGTTTACTATTTCAATCATTTAATTAATTACAAAGCTGTTTAATTTCCGTGTAGGCCTAAACTCCAAACATGTTTATGGCACCACAGATTCTGAGAGTGAGGATTCTGAGAAAGTTGAACCATGTTATTCAAATCCTCTACGCCAGAGTAATTGAGAGTTATGTGTTTTTGTTGAAACGATAAAACTGTAAAGTCGAATGACGCAAATATACAGCACGTGCATGTACAGTTGAACAACCTGAAACCGATGCCAATGTCATCATCTTTCTATCTTTTTGCAACATTGTTGTCCTCCAAAAGCCGAACGTGCTGTCCTAAAAATAGCTTCAGTACCAAATCTGTTGGGCTCATCACATATGCGCCGAATAACTAAAAATAAAAATAATAAATTTGTCTCTAAAACGCAACAATACAATTTGCCATTTTCTTGGATTTCTTCTTTTATTTGGCTTAAAAACTGTGTGGCCAGTAAAACAGTGTTGCAATCGTTAATCATTTAAGATCTTTTAGATTCAAACTCTCAAAAATTAGTACGGTACTAGACATTCAACCTAGGCAGCGAATATCTTTCCCGCTCACTGTCTGGCTGCTTGTAAATCGAGAACAGCTGATGTGTTGATCAAACTTAGTTCCATAGTCCCCGGCTTATAGAACTACTTATGCATGTAATTCTAATATCATAACGTTAACACATTTTAAATATTGTCTTTACATTTACAACTAAACATGTCGTGTCAGCAACACATTGGTTTATTATATACGTTAACGTAATATGAACTATGGCACCTTGTTTATAAGTACCTAAACATCTATTATAATGTTTTGGACACTGACATTGAAAATTAGTATCCTCACATTCACGAATTGTCTTAAAACTTCCATTAAAAGTTTGTTATTGAGGCGCCACACCCTATACAGTTCGACTTTAGCACACTATATGTAAAATGTGAAGAAGGTTTTGTGATTTTATTTAAAACCTGATACATAGGCAACGTCATCGCGATTGCATAACACGCCCTTTTGTACATAATACAGTATCGCCGGATTATCTTTCACAACTGACCACCGTCAACATATCACATGTTCTGACATCCGCAATAATTAGAGGCTTCGGCGGGTGGACACGCTAACAATACGTGAATAAATGAACCGTGACGTAGACGTACAGTATAATTAACTGTCAAAGGTGAAGGTGAACAATAACAACGGAAATGGAGATTTTACAAAATCGTAGAGAAATATTTATGCAATTATCTATCAAATATTTAACGGGATCAAAGTCCAACTTGAGTAATTTATAAGGATACAAAATTGAATTACCTTCTCTAGATTGTTGTTATACCTACGTGCACTCAAGTTGAAACGTAACGGCTCTAGATCGGGTAATTTTCAAGATAACAAGCTGAGACTCAGCATAAATGTTTAAAATATATATTTTAACTCATATGTCAATTTTCAATTCGATATATTAAAATTCGGCCAATTTAGAATGAGCCAACTCTTCATATATGAATAAGATGTCCCCTTTTAGTGATTTCCCCTGCTGCAAAATACATACCTGCATTATCGATTTTTTTCCAGACAAACCATTGCTCGGACGAAATAAATGCATATGACCTTTTTTGTTGAAAAATACCTCCCCTACACGGTGGTATTTTTTATTTTTCTCTATCTTCATTCCAGCTCGAAATATTAAGGATAATCGAAAAAAAATGATAATCGATTTTTTTTTCGACTTTGGGAAATCGATAGACTGGTAAACTTTTTTTAATGTTAATCTACATACTTTAATGTACTTATAAAACAAATCAGCCGTATTGTAAATTACTGGAACTTTTGGTCTAAAATGACCTCTACCGGCTGGCCTATTAATATTTACGGAACATTTACTACTGTATTAAATATTAATGTCATTTCACATATCGACGTGCTACCATATCGTAAACAATTTCCCTTGCCATTTAAATTTGAATATTTTGTTCTTAGCTTCTAATTTGCAAAACCCTGTCTAAGAATGTCTTTGAAACGCATTTTACTACATGCAACACTCTTAATTTTATTTTTATAATCGGTCTCTGATCTAACCCTTTTCCACTAGTATCTTTAAAATTGAATCCACTCTTAATATTTCTTAATATTGAGGTTTTTGAAATTCCTAAATATAAATTATCCTTTATACCTTCTGATTCATAACAACGTTAGTCATTATTTTTATATTTTATACTACATTTACACATTGTTAATAAAATAATAGTTTACCAGTCTTTTTTTATATAAATTAAGATTCTATTGCCTTAAAATCACGAGTTTTAGCAACTCGAAATGCTGGTTAGGTATTTCACGCTTACTTTGGTCAAACTTCTGCCTATTGTAGGAATATTTTTTCTAAAAAATTACTGCCTTCAAACTAGTTATATGTTAATTGGAACTGTTTGAACATACATCCTTGTACACACACATTATGTGCTACATGTATGAATTATTGGAGGTGTTGGGCGCACAAATGGCCAACCCTAACAACATACTTGTGATATGCAATTGTGTATACAATAATATTAGAAACAATGCTGTGCTATAATACAAAAAACAATTGTATATATAATATAAGAAACAATAGTGCGCTATAATGCAAGAAACAAAATTTTATACATAATATAAGAAACAGTAGTACGCTATAATATAAGAAATAATATATTGTATACAATAATATAATAAATAATGCTGTGCTATAATACAAGAAACAAAAGATATTGTTTGCAATAACATAAGAAACAATGCGGTGCTATAATATAAGAAACAATTATATATAATATATAAAAAAGGAAACAATAGTGCGCTATAATACAAGAAACAATTTAATACAATAATATAAGAAACAATAGTATGCTATAATACAAGAAATAATATATTGTATACAATTATATAATAAACAATGCTTTGTTTATAATAAACAAACAAAAAACATTTGTATATATTATAATAGAAACAATAGTGCGCTATAATACAAGAAATAATAAATGGCGTGCTATAATACAAGAAACAATTGTATATGCCCATTGTTGTATTTGTAATATAAAAAACAATAGTGCACTATAATGCAAGAAACAAAATTGTATACATAATATAAGAAACAATAGTGCGCTATAATGCAAGAAACAATTGAATACAATAATATAAGAAACAACAGTACTCTATAATACAAGGAACAATATATTTTGTACAATGTTATAATAAACAATGTTGTGATATAATACAAGAAACTATTGTATATGATAATATAAGAAACAATAGCGCGCTATAATACAAGAAACAATATTGTGTACAATAATGAAAGAAACAATACAGAATAGTAATATTGTAATAACGTATAGATCTGGAAATGGTAGAGTTTCAAGTAACTTACATAAAATGATATACGTAGGCCTACCCACACGGAGTGTTATGTTGAATGAAACTATTCAAATAAGATTTAGTGTAGTAACTGTAGGCGAAGTTTTAAGAATACCTAGTATTAACACAGAAACTGAAAGAAAATATATTTTTAAACTTGAGAGATAAAGTAGGATGAACATTGTTGTAAATACAACTGAAGTGTTTTGTAGTATTATACTGAAGTCTTGGACGTTATCAATTGTCTAAACCCTTTTTTACCCTCGCAAACCTTTCTTCCTACTCGAGTAAACATTTTCTAATACAAGATTTAATTCAAAATTTCTAACGTCTCTATCTTTCTAACTGAAATCTAACCTACGATTATTGTGTTTCAGATTAATATAATGTGGCGCGTATGGTTCTCTGTGTTCCTTCTCTCTTCACTGTGGATTGTGTTAATTTCTTCCTCTAACATATGTTTAAAGGATATACAAGGTAAGCTTCGACACCGAACATCTGTTCCGACTTAACTACAAACAATAGAATAATTATTTTAGGTATTCTTTGTCTCGAGTAAAAATTCAAATACTGTTTCTTCGAGAGCGTGATGAAGGGTTCGATTAAAACGTTTTTACTTTTAAAATAGTCTACTCATTTTGTTGACTGGGTTAACGCACTGGAGTGTATGCTAAATTAGTGCAACCTTAGCCTAAAGGTAATTCTACTTTAAGAGGGTTCTGTACCTGAATGGAATATCTTGTTTTATGACGCAATAGTACTGCTTTTAGCGTCCCGACTAGGAGTAAGTTCGTAGATAAGTCGTTAGGGGTGAAGCACACGACATTACCCAAGGCCAGTGTGGCCTTGCATTACCCCTCCCACCGCTGAATTTTGTTAACAGTTTTATTACAAGTTACAAGCTTTTCATTTCATTTCTTTTGTGCAAACACGCATAGCTGCCTGGCCGGTGCGGTGTTCCCAATTAGTTGAGCTGTTGCATTAGGTTTAGGCTCTGAACTTAGACTTATAAAAGTTAATAACTCACGAGAATATTGTTTTAAATATTCTTAAAGTAGAATACAGTTGCACACATGTATCAGTTGCTCAAATCACTTACCTGACTAATGGATCAACCTTGAACTTTGGTTTAAAATTATTTCAAAGTAAGTCGGACATGTATAGTCTGTTTGAAACAATTCATTAAGATTTATTGCAGTTTACCCACTTAAGCGTCTTCTATAGATGCTTATTTTTACTCACAATTCTAAGCATTTAATATACGAACTTACGAACTTTCTTAACAAAGCCTTTGAGTTAGTACACTAAATTAAGTGTATTTGTTCTTACTTAAGTGTGATAGTATACACGTCAATTACATCCACCACTTTAATAATTCGACCACGCAGCTGAACCGCTGACGTGAGTTGAGCAAATTTCCAAAATTTAGTTTATAGGCCTATGTTTTAAGGTTTCAACCAACAATTTGGGAAATAGGTTTATTCACGACGGTGCTGAATAGCTGCAAAATGCTTCGCACGCCATTCCGCATACTGGTAGTATCTTCAATACACAGTGCATTGCGTGCTTCGCACGCCATTCCGCATGTTTTGTGAATCTTCAACACACAAAGCATTGCGTGCTTCGCACGCCAACCCCCGTATTGGGAGTATCTTCAATACACAATGCATTGCGTGCTTCGCACGCCAACCCCACGGTAAAATCCACCACATGGCTTTGAACAGGATACTTTTATGTTATTTTACGTTTTGATCGATTTTGGGGGAACCAAGCTAGCTATAAGGTCGCGTAAAAAAACAAAATGTGCAGAATAACATTCTACATTTATATTTGTAGAAGAAAATCTTAAAAAACATTTATTCTCGTGGGAAAAATCTCAAAAAATAGTTACTTCCTGTTAAAAACGTGCTTCCGGTTGATGGATTTTTTGGCTAACGAACTCGTCCGAGCGACGTAGACAACCAACATGTACGAAATTTGGACCAAATCGGTCTTAAATGCGGCCCCTAGAGTGCGAACACATTTATACATCTATATGTATGTATATGTGTGTATATATGTGTGATTTTTAATAACACCCAAAAACATGTTCTGGGGACCGTGATCGATGCTCATTTGCTACTCCCGACCTTAGGTATCACCATAAGGGCCACTGCAATAGCTCATTTTTCCTATGGAAATTCGCTAATAAAGTGGCCGTCCTTTTCTTTTACAAATTATTTGGCACAAAATTCAATAACAAATATTTTATGGGTTCGATTGAAATGATGCCACAATAGCTATTTGTAATTTCGAATTTGGAAATGAATAACTCATTCAAATTAATCCCGGAATAAATAATTATTAAAAACTAAATATTTCATAAAATTAACGAAATGTTTGGAGCTAAGGGTGGAATTTAAAGGAACTATCAAAACATGTACTTAAGATTTAAATTAGGGGTAGACAGTTTACGTTATAAATGTTTACACTGATAAATTATTTGTTGTAGAAGAATACTGTTGCCTATTTATATGTATAATGTTGGAATATGAATTAGGCCTATACAATGTTCTGAAGGTGTTGTATAATTAACTAGTGGACCCGGCAATGCTTCGCTATTGCTTAATTTGAAACTTTGAAAGCCTGTAATTCGTATCCCGTGTAATTCAACATCCTGTAATTCGTATCCCGTGTAATTCAACATAGGCCTAATGATTGTTACACATAATTAATAAAACAACTGATTTGAATCAAAAGTTTAATACAATTTTAGGTTAGGCCTTTAAAACCTATGAAATATAATAATTAAAACATCTAATATTACAATTTAACATTATATTATTGTTACACATTATAAATAAAACAGCTTATTTGGACCAAAGGTTTAACACAATTTTAGGTTAGGCCTATTATTATAAAATAAACACACTTTTTTTGAAAGAGTTTGGAATAATCACCATAGTAACCACAATAACACATTAATAAATACAAATCAGCTGTTTAATCTGTTATATGGCTGCTTATGGGAGGGATGAATTTTCGCATTTTCTACCCTTTAAATTCAAAATTTTGCAAAATCCTTTCTTAGTACGCCTCTACATTAATGGACGGATGTACCTTCCAAATTTCAAGTCTCTAGCTTTAATAGAATCGGCTCTGCGTTGATCATCAGTCAGGACATTGCATTTTATATAAGAGATAATTGAATAGGAACTTAACAGATTGGTTTTAAAATTTATGTACACGGAGTGGGTGAAAACTCTGAGAACGGCTTGATATTTCGTATATAGGGAAAATTTGAAGATAGATGTGATTGAGGAACCTACTCTATGTAAAAATACTATTTTATTAAAATGTCCAAAATTTGGTCCGCCATCTTGGATCCGCCATTTTCAATGTAACTTTTTTTTAAATAGGAAAGTAGTCATGTTATATACATCATTTCAATGGACAAAATCAATAAAGTTTGAACATGTATTTAATAATTTTCTTCTTGGGTTTATTTGCAAATATTAATTGTACCATAATCTTCACATTTAGTTTGGTGTTGTTTTTTTCATGAACATTGAATTTCCATAGGAAATGATTTTTAGTGTACTTTATTTTTAATTTATTATTAGTGTTGTTAAAATTGATGGGAACGTAGAAAATGTTTTTGAAAAGTTTGTTTAGAAAATAAATTGGTAGTGTAAGAGGTGAAATTTCTGAACATTAACGGTTATGTTTTTTACTTTCTCCAGCCTATACGTAGTATATGGAGAAAGTATTGTTTTCGTAAAAATGTTCGAATTTGAATTTTCAGTTGAATTATCTGTTTTGGTGCTCCCAGAACCCCAAAAAATGGTTTAGTGCAATTATCTGTGTTGGTGCTCCCTGAACCCAAAAATATTTTTAGTGGAATTTTTTGTTTTGGTGCTCCCTGAACCCAAAAAAGTGTTTTTAGAGTGGTGTCTGTCTGTCAGTCTGTCTGTATGTATACACGACCAGAGAGGACACTATTGGTCCGATTTTCATGAAATTTGGTATGTAGGTACTAAACCCTAATATCTCCAGGCGTTTTTTTAATTTTTTGGAATTTTTAATTTTTAAGGGTAATTTACCCCTAAAAACCCATAAAAAACGACAAAAATGA
>JAGFPH010003960.1:68792-89771 GCA_018207615.1 Philaenus spumarius | reverse complement strand
AATTTGGTATGTAGGTACTAAACCCTAATATCTCCAGGCGTTTTTTTAATTTTTTGGAATTTTTAATTTTTAAGGGTAATTTACCCCTAAAAACCCATAATAAACGACAAAAATTCAAATTTCTCAAAAACAGCTCTAACGATTTTGATCAAATTTTCAGTATTTATAGTGCTTAAGATGCCAAACATAATGACACCACCCGCTTTTATCAAAACTTCGGCGTTTTATAATTATGGGGAAATGTTTGAAAATAAACAAGTTTGTGTTGTCAATCTAGCATCGCGGCAGCGGCCGCACGGGGTAGCACCACGGTAGCGAGCACGGGCAATAATTCAAAGGTCGCACGATCGAATCCCGCCTGGGAAAATAATTTTTTTATACGATTTACGTAGGTAAAATATTATTTTTTTATTTTGTTCTAAAAAGTAGTAAATAAAATGATTAAAAACAATATTATTTTGACTACAGTAAGTTGGGAGAAAGTTTGTGTCAGTTAACTGATACCGTTTATTTAAATCGTCATGTTAGAGAGTATTATATTCGGAACATTGGCGTTTCATGTCAAGGGTTCAGAATATTATTGAAACGCAATAATCGTAAATAAAATGTCATATTTTAGGTTTATAACGAAATTTGTTTTCTTGATTTATTGCAGAAAGGTTTCCTAAGAGGACCCTGCGATACGACGGAAAGCCTACGAATGTAGTTTTGGAGACAACGCGCAGGAAAACACACAGAATAACAACACAAATATTCAAAATATTTCTGCAAGATGTTCTTGGTTATGAAAATGTTAACGTTGTCATGTACACAGATAAGTTCGATGATTCTTCGACGTATTTCCACCGCCTCGCCGGTCCTATCAATGCCAAGCGCAATGAATCTCTGTGAGTAGGCCATTATTTATAATTTTGATTTGTGGTTCAAATTCAGAATGTGAACAAATATTTTTTTTATTTTTGAAATTTAACCAAAAATAATATAAGTAGTTTAACATCTTTATTTATAAACACATTCAACTGTTTAATTGTCTATATAAATAAAATTGAAGTGTCTTGTTTTCAAAATATAACTTGTTTGTCTGTTTGTCTGTCTGCTTGTTTGGCCGTGCTAATCTCCGGAATGGCTGAAGCGATTTTGACGAAACTTTCATCAACATTAAGTCTACATAATAGGAAGAATGATACCAAACAAGATGTGTTTTGTTTTAAAAAAAATACTGTCGCATCCAATTTATTCAGCAAAAACATCTTAAAATATGTAGATTTACAAAAAAGAAATTTTGTTTCTATCTGAAAATCATACTATAAATAAGTTAACTATTATTTGACAGGCCGTTTATTAAAAACTTTATCAACAGTATAGGAAAATATGCAAAAACTTATAAATAAATACACATTGAAAATAACAACAAATATTTTACAAACTGTAGACTGTAGGCCCACACCAAATTACACTAAATAATATATACTTCTTCAAGCCAAGGAAGTTTTCGCTAGTTGAGGATTTATCATTGACCTGCCATCTTGTAGTTAGTACTATGACTGAAAGTAAAACATTGTGCTAAAATAGTAATCCAATTTCTCTATTAACTTTTTAGTTTACTAAGTGGGGTGCTTACATTTATATATACATAGCATTCACATATATTATTAACTAATTTTTTTTTAAATAACACTAAAATTTTATAAACAGCTAAAAATTTAGATGTTTATTTCTGATACTTTCCAAAAAAAAAATACAATTTTGATTTATATTTTACGTTAAATGTTACGTATTGATTAATAATGTAGAAATCTAAAGAATCTAAATTTGTTGAAATTAAATGTTTTCATTAAAGCCCGGTACACACCTGCAGGCAGGACTGACAGGCACGCCTGCCGCAGGCTGCCTGTCAGGCCAACCTTTGAATGTGGAGTATCCACACCTGCAGTCTACAGTCCATCAGTTTATTGGAAATGTCGGAAGATGACGTTATATCCGTGGTTGGTTTCATATTTGCTATGGATACAAATCGTAAACGTAAATTACGACGTGAGTGGTGTAAAGACTGGTTTAAAAAGAGAACATTGTATTCACATGTGAACCTACTAAACGAATTGCGTTTTGCGCCAAAAGATTGGCATAATTATTTAAGGATGAATGAAGAAACTTATTTCATCTCCTTGGAAAAGTTGCGCCTTAATTGCAAAAAAAGACACCGTTTTGAGAGCATCAATTCTTGCTCATGAAAGGTTGACCGCAACTCTACGGTACCTTGCGAGTGGACGGTCATACGCTGATATGAAATTTTCAACAATTATCTCACCTCAAGCTCTCAGCAAGATTATACCCGAATACCTTGATTCCCTGCGAAAGTTACTTCGTAATGTGTTGATTTTTTTTATAACTGCGTCTTTTGTAGCACATGGTTCTATTTCATGAAGCTTTTCTAGTTATTTAGCGTAAGCAGCTTCTTTGAGAGGCCGATTACTATATTCTGCGGTCTTTATATTCCATATACAAGGTTCATTCCGATAGATTTCTATGAACTCTTCCATAACCTCTTTATTTTTGGCTGCCATTATTTCACTGGCGAAAACCAGGACGACCACAAATTGTACAACACACACAAAATAACTAACGCACAAGCAATCCAAAAACACACAAAAAATAATCAACGCATATGAACTAAATAAACACACGAAATAATGAAAGCAAAGCAATACACAAACTCAAAAAATAACGAACGCACAAGCACTACAAAAAACTTGTTTACGCCGCAAGAGTAACTTTTCAAATACTGTCAGTCAAACCAGAAATTCATACACACCTGCAGGCAGACTGGTGGGGGAACCTTTGCCTGTTGAATTTTCAGACCAGCAACAGGCTGCCTGTCAGTCACGAAAACTGACGGTTATTGCTCATCCACATTCAAAGGTTGGCCTGACAGGCAGCCTGCTGCAGGCGTGCCTGTCAGTCCTGCCTGCAGGTGTGTACCGGGCTTTAAGGGAAGTCGGAAGACAACAGAAATCAAAATTTCCGTTGGGGTATCAAATTAAAGTTTTTTTTTTTTTGTAATCTTGAATAATATAATATTTGGTTTAAAAATTTTTTTAATTTTTAGATTTTGGGAGAAAATGGTAGACTTTTTGAAAAATCACAATTTTTGTGTGGGGTATCAAATTATAAGGTAATTTTGTTAAAACCAAAGACCTAGTAGCTTTTCAGAAAATGTTCCTTATATTAATATTACGGAGATATGCCTTCCGACTCCCCTTCAATTATGTATTGGAAATAAGCATACCTGATTACTCCAGAGGTGACACTTCTATGTCGGAATAGTCATCACTGCCTTCCCAGTCACTGACGTCCGATTCACCAGTATCTAAATTGATAACTAATTCTTGGACACTAATGTCATCAAGTCCTTCATTTGTCCAGTCATCAACTTCTTTTTTCTCATGCTCTACACATTTGCACCAATCGTCTGAGGAGAAGGAGTTACAGCTTGCATAAACAAATCTTGAATGTTCTTCAACTTGAAAGTAGTGTTGCGTGCAGCTACATACCTCTTCAGATTTGACCAAATAAGTTCAATAGGATTGTAGTTACAGTGGTACGGTGGCAGTCTTATGATTTTAAAACCAAGTGTCGAGGCTTTCTTATCAATTTCGTATGATGTAACTTGTGGCTTATGCAGCTTTACTTGGTTGTAGAATTCTGGCTTTCGCATGTCTGTCGAATAAAAATACCGTGAGTTTTAAGCCACTCTTCCATTTCACACTTCCTTGAGGCAATAAATGTCGATGCTTTATTAGCTACTAGGGAATTAAAGGGCGTTGTCTATTACGATAGTCAAACCAGTGGGAATAGATTTTAAAAGAACTTCAAAAACCAACCCTCAAACACTTCGGCATTCATTTTCTTGTGATAGTCGGCAGTTCTTTTAGACTGGAATATCAGTGGTGGCAAATTGATCCAACCGTTGAAGCCTCCTGCATGACAAATTATGAGTTGTTTTCCTTTTCCTAAAGAGGCATGTACTGAACAGTTTACAGTGTCATTAGTCCATCCTGAATCTTTCGAAGTATTTGCGTTGATCCATGTTTCATCCAGAAAAATAACTTTTTTGTAGTCGAATCTTCCCGAATCTTTCGCAAATATCTGCACCTAGCTAGAACCATTGAGGGTTTCTCCATGAGTACTTTTCTATTGTCTAATTGCATCCAAGCCTTTTTAAAACTATTGCCAATGTCCGAATACAACCATTTTACCATTAAACAGGCCCACCATACCTAAACTTAATTTTAACTTATGGAGTGTGGGCACTTCCCACAGTCTGTAGTAGCCAAGCACATGATTTCTTATAACTTTTTTTTTAATCGTCTAGCTGGGAGACTACCAACTTGAACGGTTTTCTTCTCTTCGCAGTACTAAGTTTAGGGATATTCTAGGATTGGTATGCCTCGATTCATTACTTATAGCTGATCCACATTCTCCAAGCTGTAAGCTATGGTACACTTCTTTAAAACCACGATGGCTGTCACTTGAGACTTCTTCATTTTCCATTGCTTTTTTTAACTATGTCTTTATACGAAACAAAGTTCTGGATGAAATGTTACATGCTCTGGCCACTCTTTCAGACACTTTCCTAACATCTAATAAGGGTACTTTGTTGTCACGCTCACGCTTGAAGTAATGTAAAACTGATGCAATAACAGTTCTGGCCTGAGAGTTGTAAGCTGTCCCAGTGTCCCACTTTGTTCACTTGTTGGCTTCATATTTGTTGATTCAACACTGCACTTCACCTATTGCAAAAAAACAAAAGACAAAATAAAAGGAAGAACACTCACGGAAAAATGTCTTGACTAGTAGTTAAAAAAACTGAAGAAACTAAAACGAAAAAACTATGCATAATGTATTTTATATTAAGTTACTTCGGAAAATATCCACGTCGGACTGAAACCTGCCCTTACACTCCAGACAACTGTAACTGTTAATCACCCTATTCCCGGAAAAACATTAGGCACCATGAGTAATACCCTCAAGTCCAATGTCTATCTGAAGTTGCCGTGAGCTTGTTGTTGAAAAGTAAATGTCGCTGTGACTTTCGTTTATGCTTACTATTCCATTTACACATTGTATTTCATTTATTATTATTTCATTTCAAATTTATAACGAATTAAAAACCAATATTAATGCACTAATTAGTTTTCATAATTTAAAAAAATATAGAAGTAGAAATAATGCTTTATATTATGGTGTAATTTTGGATATTTTTCTATACTTTTGCTCAAGTTTTTAATACACGGGCCGTGAGGAGTGTTGTTTACCAAATTACGAAGTATTTGTATTATTATTCCCACTATTTTAACACCTTGATGAAAAGAAATGTAACGGCGAAAAATGTATTATCTAAATACAATATTGTTTTTTTAAACAAAACACATCGTGTTTGGTTATCATTATTCCTATTTATTTACTTACTCATCAAAGATATACAGGGTGTATAAAAAAAACCTTTCAGGACTTTGGGATATGATTCCTCATACAAAAAGTAAGAAAAAAGTTCCTATAAACATAGGTCCGAAAACGCTTCGTTTTCCAGATATCCGCCATTTTGTTTTTTGTACAAAATAATTCATATCTAGAGAACGGTTTGACTGATTGAGTTCAAACTTGGCATGAAGTTTAACCTGACAATGATATACCTCAAGAAAAATAAACGATTAAATCCAATCATGTGTTTCAAAATGGCGGCTGTTTGAAAATGTCAAACTTAAATTACTCAAAAACCGTACGTTTTAACAAAAATTGTCAAGACACATGTTTTGTAGCGCTTTTGATTCCCTATCGTATGGTGTAACTGTCAAAACAATCGGATGAAGGATAATAGCTAAGTTAAAAGGTAATGACAACAAATGTCCATACAATATTGTAGTATTTACTGTGTTGGTATAGGATGCCGGGTTGAACAAACCAATTAGTACACATAACTTAACTGTTAGCCTTCATCCGATTGTTTTGACAGTTACATCATCCGATAGGGAATCAAAAGGGCTACAAAAAAGGTGTCCTGATATTTTTCGTTAAAATGTACGGTTTTGGAGTAATTTAGGTTTGAAATTTTCAAACAGCCGCCATTTTGAAACGCATGATTGGATTTAATCGTTTATTTTTCTTGAGGTATATCATTGTCAGTTTAAACTCCATGCCAAGTTTGAACTCAATCAGTCAAACCGTTCTCTAGATATGAATTATTTTGTACAAAAAACAAAATGGCTGATATCTGGAAAACAAAGCGTTTTCGGACCTATGTTTATGGGAACTTTTTTCTTACTTTTTGTATGAGGAATCATATCCCAAAGTCCTGAAAGGTTTTTTTAATACACCCTGTAATGAGTCCTATAAATAAGTTAAATGAGTGTATTAGAGGTACTAGTAGATGATTCATCAAGGAAACAGCTGCGAGGAGCTGCGAGAGCAGGGGGATTACACGGGTTAAGCCCAAGTAACTGGCCGGCCCGACTACCAACTTATTGTATAACAGAGTACTCAACATTTAATATTATAGGCTACTTTTTATTCCGAAAAAATTAAAAATCCTGTACAAATTTTAAAAAATGTAAAAAGGTCTACTTATGACATAAGCTGAAGTAGATGAGAACTTGTATTACAATAACTGGGAGCGTAGCTCAGATGTTAGAGCTTGCGTGTGAGAGGTTATTGAAATCGATGCCCGGCTATTGATATTTTTTTCCAATTTTTATTTTATGAACTTGTCAACACAAAATGTTATTGAGCTATGATTTTTTTATAAGATATTCTATTATAGTTTTAATTAATTATTATATTCGTATTTAACCTCATACCTTGACTAATCCTTAGTTAACTTTCAAATCATAATAAATATTGTAATCACGTTCTGCCAGTTCTTTATACACGAATAAATAATTACACAGCCATATTAAGTTAATTCTTATTTCAAAAAATGTTTAATACCATTGTAATGTGTTATTATTAGCATTTTCTCCACCTTTTTAGATGTTTTTTTTTAATAAAACTTAAGTTTTAATTTTATTGGTAAATGTACTTAAATGATCAAATGACTGAATTTAAAATATTTGGTATTAAAATCATTGATTTAGTTAATACATATACTGCGATTGAAATGGGATCTTTTGTTTTGTTTTCCAAAATGTATTTCAGATCTTGAATATTAAATTATAGGCTCTGTACATTTACAGGCTAACAATTGCACAAGCAAAACAAGCACGTTGGGATCTCCCTATAGTAATGAGTAAAATTCTACATTTAACGAGTCTTTCTTACCATTGTTTAGCCAATTATGACATTTACAAAATAGCTTAGCATAAACTGGTGCCTTCCTGTGTTTCATTTACCATGTAACTTCGGTAGACAATATAAATAGCAGGTCTATTTATCTCCATTGCCTTAAGATGCATTGTCATGATTTTATTAAACATATAAACACTATACACGTGAGTTCTACTACATTTACAATATGATGTTGCAGCTTGCCAATTTCAATGATTAACCTTGAAGTTTTTAGTCCTCTGGATGTAGACCTTATCAGCCCAATGGAAACTCATTATGTAACTGATTATGGCATTAGTGGACCTCCAACAAGGTAAATATAATTATGTTACAGTACTTCAATATTTGTGAAAAACAAATAATAATAATATTGTATCAATAACAGATTTTTATTGGCATGTTTTCATATTTCAGGTAAGTATTTTTTTGAATAAGTCCAATTTTAAATCAAGAATTTGTTTAATACTACACTACAAATAATTTAAAATTCATTTACACTAACAACAGCAGCACACCTACATTCAAAAAATACTTAATTTGTGACAAATTTGAGCCCTCTAGCTTCATTGCAAATTGTAAGGTCTGATTAGGTATACATAGTTCACTATACTCCATCACATAATGATTATTTATTTATAATTAGGGAGAGGAAACTAATTAAAAATTAATAGGTGTTACTTTATTTTACCATTATATAGATATCAATAAATTATGAAATCCAAATATTTAGTTTAGCTGTTTTAGCAGCAATCCCATGAAGTAAGAGTGGGCAGTGGTTTAACATGTTCATCCAATCTGCCAAGTTGGTACCTCCAACACATTTAAGTAAGTTCGAGCCTAGATGCTGGTGTTCGATTTACTTGCACTATTTCCTTCTCCCTGGCCTTTTTTAGGTTAACAAAACCATTAAGCAAGGAAAAATATGCATAAACCATAAATTTGAAAGTTGTAGTTTGAGGAAGATTAATTTTCATCTTCTCGCTAAAAGTAGGCTTCCCAATGATTTTTAAATCCACTATTGTCAGTCCCAGGATGATGTATTCTATTGATACCTTCAGGACCACCTTCTTTCTTCAGCACTCCCTTATTTACATAGTTTGATTATCCAACCAAACTTGTTTCATTAACCCACTTGATGAACACATCACTTTTATTCCATTTTTGGGATTCCTCATTTTTCTATGCGTCTGTGTCTCTGTTATATATCAAATTTCTCATGAAAAATGAAAATATGAAGCGTAAATTTGACATAATTTTTATAACTCACTTAAATCAACATTTTTCTAAGAACTTCATAAAGTTTTGGTATGGTATAATAAAAAATTATACGGTTTTGGATGATAGTTATCATTTGTATGGGATATGAAAACATTTCTTCAGAACTTTGAGTAGGTACTGCAGTTTTAAGACTTTGCTAAAATGGTGGAAACTTGTTTCCTTCTCTATATCAGAAAGTTGTGAAGCTCAAATTTTGAGATAAAAGTAAATTTACAGGAAATGTTTAAGGTTTTAAAGAAAAATTATAATAGTTCACACTTTTTTCTGTGTGAATTTATTATAGATTACAATTAATTCACGTTAATCTAAAATAGAAACTTTACATCGTAAATTACAGATTTAAAAAGTGTACAATAATTTCTACACAACCAGCGTAAAACCAGGAGTGGATTTGAGGCGGAACGCTCTGGAACCGCTTTTAGATAACCTATCTTTGGAAAAAAATTATGATAGTTAAACACAATTATTTTATCACATAAAATTAGTCTGTTAGTGTGGGAGCCTGGTCTACTACTTGTTGCACTTCATGTAAAAGAACCATTCACAGGTTGTACGGATCGATTACTTGAGGGTAAGATAGTTCGTTGTGCGTTACTATTGAGTACTGCGACTACTTCACTGTAGCGGGTGGTAATGTGGCTTAACCTTGGCCGGCTGATGGGGTGCATCCTCAATTCTCCTACTATTAATACCATCCCTTCTTCTGCTGTGTTGATGGGGTTATTTGAGTTTGAGCAGTGAAAGTCTGTGTGAATGTGATCGATTGTGAAGTGAAATGAGCAAAAAGCTAACCAATTTTTTCTCAGTTTTGGGTGGCAGTAAAAGACTTAAGCAAAGCATTAGATGGGATGATACTAGTGATTAAAAAGTGGTTAATGACGATGACGGTTAAATGAAAAGTATAAGTTTTCAACCGTGCTCTAGCAGTGCGGGTAAAACAATGTCTTCTTAAAAGGTAGAATGACCCTTAACCGTAATATAGAACACCCTAATTAAGTGGGTACTTGACGCTTTGATTAACTGACGTGACGTCACACTAATGGAATAATTGAAATTCTCTTCTGTTATTGTATGACTCTGTGCCATCCACATGCTTGAGCTTAAGTGTCTGATTTAGTAAAATCAGGTTCAAGAGTTGATAGACTTAAATCCTTCATCAACAAACTGTAAGTTGTGTATCTTGCTTCATCAAAGAACAGCAAAGAACTGCAAACCTGCTCAAGTTTACTAGAGACAGAACTTTTAAAAATCGGAAGAGTTTTGAGCACACATATTGGGTTGTGTCTAGTTTCAGATCTGTGTCAGCTGTTTTGAGATCTTTTGAAGAACTAGTTCGTCACTTTAAAGAAGCTTAAAATTACCCAACCAAAAATTGACAGCAAAGAAAAAAGTACCGTTGAAGGCCTCCTCAAAAAGATTATTGAAACTAATTTCATTCTAGACGTGGGATTAATCTAAGCTGGACAACATTGATCTAAGCTATTCTAACAAAAAGTTAAAAACTACGGCTGCTTTGTTTGAGGAAAGAAAATCAGTTTCAAAATTTTACCCACCGATGGCTCAAAAAGCAGTAAACAACTTGTCTTTTACGGAGGACTGCTCATGGAAAAATACTTTGAGCTTGATGAGATAATCAAAGTATTGGTTGAAAAAAACTGCCCACAAAATGTCCCAATAACATTTGGGAAAAATTAAATGAGGAAACTTGCCTCCAAGTTCAAACTTAACGAAAGGCAACTGATTACATGATTTCGAGAGTATCTTCAGTACAGCGTGTTCCCGAAAGTCTCAGCGTGTTCCGAAAAGTTGAAACAGTCAGTCAAATCAATACTTATCGTCGAGGGTATGTGAAAGAGATTTCTCACAGATGAATTTCATTAATACTTCATTGAGATCATCACTAAAAATTCCAACAGTTTCTGGCATGTTGTTTGTAAAGATCAATAGATCTCCTCTTCACCTCTATATGTTGACTCTAGGCTAGTGATTGGACACCATTCAGCATTAGCCATCAAGAGAAAAGAGAGATCAATAGACAAGAAGTTAGTATGGTGAACAAATTTTGAAGTTTTGGACAATCTTTTATAATGGGCAGACAACTTAAACAATCATGAAGCTGTACTTTTTTACCGTTTTTATTACTTTACTGCAATAAATTTTTGTACTTGTTTTGGAAAATAAAATTTGGAATTAAACAAAGTGTTCAAGATTTTGTATGGAAAAATATTTATTTTTTCATGTCAATAATTTGGCATACTCCCCACACCTCCAGGAAGGTTTCAGTTCTGTCACCCCTATTTCTAGAAATCGAGCACTGTATGTTTAAACTATAACAATCTTGAATCGGTATGCTAAGATGCAAAGCCTTTCAAATAATTTGGCCAATATTAATTCAATATCGTAAAATATTTGATAGAGAATAATATATAGCCTATGGAAGTGTTCGACAACTTACAGGGATTGTTGAAATTTCATCGATGGCTGAGACATTAATCTTGAAAATTTAGGATTAATTATTTAATTAAATATAATTTATTCACAACAAATTAGGTTTGTCGTCAAGGCACTGAATCAGTCATATTTTCATCAGTAACAATAGATAATTTACAGGCAAAGTTAAGTAAGGAATTACCAAACAATGAACGAGCTTATCATTTACATTCTTGCTAAGTACTTTATGGCTTGGCTATATATATTGATTATTATAGATTAGATGGATCAGTTTAAATCACCATGCCTACATGACGTCACTTTCGCTTTAGTTCTAGAGTCTTATTTTCGTTCACTACTATATTATTACAAATAACAAACTCTTCATTGGTAAAATTAAATTAAACTTGATTGTGTAAAACAGTTGTAGTAATTAGGGTATGTATGAATTTTACTTTTATTTAAGAGGGAAGAAGAGTGGTGGAGAAGTTTAACACAATCATTTAGTTTACTACGATTGAAACCTTCAATAAAGTTAGTTGCCTATGGTTCAAGCAGGTATTTGGATTACTTGCTCTATACCCTGACTTCATTAATGTAACTGTCATTAAATAAAGTCGTTAAGCAACAAAAACTACAAATATTCTTAAAAACTTAAATAAATAATAAATTAGATTAATAATTATCTCCTGTATACTAAATTAAAATTTTTGGTGTGATACCTAGGCCTACTTTGAGTAATAAGTCTTTTTAAATAATTGATATGCTGGATTTGGTAAACAATTAAATCAATTGATTCTTCTGCCCCAAGTTCCTTTTATGTTTACACCAACTCTATTAACCCTTTTGGTAATGGCAGTCATTATAATGACTATCACAAACTACACTGGTTTTCTCTATTTAAAATTGAACAATTCCATTGAAAAAATTGGTGATGACATCTGTAGAAATTTTTTTTTTTTAGGCGGAAAAATGCGTTTCGTGCAGACCTCAATCCGAATTAGAGGTACTGTGGGGCTCAATCCAGAGCGTACTGGCAATACCCACTAAACAACCGCTGTAGAAATGATATCAAGCATGCGCTGCTATCTGTTGGCGAAAATAAGAATCATGTCATGAATCTTGTGGAGAACTCATGCAGACATATTTTTAAAGCATTATTTTTGGGCATTATCCTAACAAAAACACTATGACAAATTTTTCTTGATAAATGATGAAATTACTACAACCACTAAGAAATGTGTGCCATGTGAGAAACAAAATAGAGACATTTTATCTGGTTGTAACAAAAGTGTTATTGAATTACATTTTTGAGAATAAAATCCTTTAAATTTTTATAACTAAGAATAATTTTCTTGGGCATTTATTACTTTCAAAATATTGAATTAGCAAAAATCACTTCCGGACTAATACTTAAAATATAGAGATACGAAATCTCGGTCGAATTTTTTAAGAAGCAAGACAAACACGTACAAATGGGGAATTTGTTTTTTTAAACTAGAAACTCACTTTTACACCGATAATACCAAACATTTACATGAAAAATTTTGCATCCGTTTTTAGTTATTATATCTCTTAAGAGTACAGTATTACGAACACCTTTTGTTTGATAAGGCCAACCATTAGGTGTGGAAAAAATATTGATTAAAATACAAATTCATAACTCACTTAGTAGGAACAGTATTAAATCCGTTCGATCGACACATTTTCTTAAAACAACTCTATGTCAAAAAAAAAATGTCACAATAAATCACGTAGCAAATGACAATATTGCTAAATAAAACTTAATTCTGATATGGTAAACCAAACATGTACAGCAACATTAAAATCTACAAAAACTAAAAAAATCTGTACACACGACTGTTACTTTTTTCTTTTTCAAAAATTTTACAATATTATCCAACAAATAACTTCTGATATTATTTGGGCTGAAATTTTTCTTCACAATTTCTCTTTATTGGTGATACGGTGAAAAGCAGCAATAGCTTTAAAATTAGGTAAATCAGTCTATTTAAACAATATATTTGTCCCACTCAATTGGATAATCAACAAAATTTCGAGCCCGTACTCGCCTTAGCAAAATGATACAAATATATTTTCACTTTTACTAGTAAGTTCGTTGACAAAACCAACTTGCATGTTAAAATCTTTTAAAAGGCTGTCAACGGTGGCACAAAGACCAATACGATTAATTTTGATTTATCTTCTAACTATGTTTTATATACTAAACCAGATTTGATAAATTAGGTGATTTTTAGATTTCCCTCATGCTTTTAGGGGATAACGATAAGACCATTTAGAATTTTAAAATACTTGCCAGAATGGATTAGCCTGAGTATTTCCTTGCTTCTCAGTAGTTTATTTGGTTTTAATTATAAATTAATAACATATCTTGTAGAGGAACATGACACGGTAGAAATATATTTTCATAGAAACGTGGCGACAAACTTGTTACACTCAAATACAAGAGACCAGCCTTGGCTGTCAAATTCAGTATAACCATGACTCTATAATGCTATCTGTTAGTCACTAGTTGAACTTGTTCAAACAAAAATAAAAATTACACATGTTACCTAGCAACAAATTATTTAAATTTTGTTACAATACATAAATTTAATACATTTTTGTAAATAAGCGAGAGTTTGTCATATTCAATGCATGATTAGTGACGGACGTAATAAAATAGGATTTTTTAATTTTAAGGATTTAGATAAAGGAAACAATTTCTGACATTTTGAACTGAGTTATATCTATATTGGTTAAGGGTGCAATTGAAACGTCCTAAGTTACAATGAACAAAAAATAGATACCCAGAGAATGTAATTTAAAGTATATATACAAGTTTATTGTTAGGAACACTTGTCGTGGTTCGGATTCCACGTAAAACTCTAGGTCCCGTCTTCATTCGGCTCTAGCTGTCGGCCATGTTGGCTGACACTCCATAAGACCAATGTTAAATTAAAATCCAAATTTTTCCTTTATTTATGATCGGAAAATTATAAACGATATGTCATTTTAAAGCTATGGTCAATATGCATGCAAATGGCTTTTTAAAAATTAAGAAAAATATTTTGTTTAATATTTATTAACAATTTAAAACATTGATTTTTAATATTTTTTTATGTTGTCATTATTAATTATAGCGAAAAACTACCAAGCCATTTGCCTGAAGAATTTCGTCCCCAAGATTTTGGTATTTTTTTAAAAACGCTATTTGAACAATTGCGGGTTTTAAATGGATTTAGGCTGAGCAATGTCCGTGTAACCTACCGCCGCTATAGGGTGATTTTAAATATTTTTTACGTTGTAACTATTAATTATAGCGAAAAATTACCAAGCCATTCGGATGAAGAAATTTGTCCCCAAGAGTTTGGTATTTAAAAAAAAAAACGCTATTTAAATAATTGCGGGTTTTAAATGGATTTAGGAAAAAAAAAAAATTGCAGTGCACATGCACTCAAGAGGAGCGGTACAGAGAAGGCTAGGACGGGGTTTGAACAAGACGACTGTGCTAGCTGTAGAACGTTCCACATTTTTTCGTGTTCAAAATCATTTACGTTACACTTATTTATTTTTCGCTTATTTAACAACCATGTTCAAACTATTCTCATTGTTAATTGGTGTTTCCGTTGACGACTGTCAATTTCCTTTATATAGGTACACATTGTACTTAAAATCCAAGATGTCGGCGAAAGCTCAAGTCTCATGTTAGGGGACTTTTAGTATGATAAAGTAGAAGCCTTAACTGACATTTTAAGCCAATTTGCAAAACTATACCATTTTTTGTTTTTCTTTATGAATTTTAAAGCTAAATTGACTGGGCTGTATCTGAATATATAATATAGGCTATATATTTTATTATATTTTGTAATAAAACTTCTTGGTCATTTAAATTACCATTATTACCCGATAGTTGTAACAACCAGTGCTATCAGTGGATGTAATAGCACAGTGTGTTGTTTGTATGGTTTTTTCTGTATTGTTTTGAAGGGGGTTGTTCTTGTGTCAAGGTTATTATGAAAATTGTAATAATGAAGTTATTTAGTGTTTATTTCTGTTCTGTTTTAATAGCAAGGTACGTACAAAACACTAGGAATCAAGTGGTATGAACCCAAAAAAGGGAATAAAATAGAATTACTAACCCCCCTTGAGTATTTTACTAAGCACTTTACGGATAAAGTTTTTAAGATTTTGTGAATAAAATGTGTTATTTCAACATTTTTTATTTTTATGACTATTTTATCATTATTGGTAACGTTGTGAATTATTTAGTTAAATAAAAAGGGTACTGTAATGTAATTTGCCTTTCATTATCTTACAACCATTAGGTAATAGTGGTCATTTTAATGACCATACATTTTAAATAGGGGTGGGGGGGGGTCAATATTTAAAAAAAATTGAAAATTATTTTAAAAATAATACAGAAAGATAGTATAAATTTGAAATTTTTAAGTTTAAAAATGAAAATGTGTGAATGAAAGGGTTAAAGTTAAAATAATTTGTTGTGATAGACCTCAAAAATAAAACTTTCCGTTTATGGTTATGAAAAAATACTTAGTTTTTATATACACTTTATTTCAGTATTTATTGCCAAAATTAATTGTTGTTAGTTGCATATAAACACTGGGCAATTTCTTTTCACATTATTTTAATGAATTTGTTTAAGTAAGTCTATAAAGTAGTCAACTAATAAACCACTTATAAATTGTGTAAAAATTAAAGGTCAGAGACCAAACCTACGCTGAATATCAATCAAGTACAAGTTAACAGCAATCAATGTTAATCTAAGGTCATGGGAGCACATCCAGTTCATCAATTCCAATACCAATTTTTACAATAAATTAATCAAAGTTAAATATGGTTTACAACCAGACACGTCATCCAAATATTAAATAAAAGGTTTTGTACAAGTTTCCATTGTTTATTTGCAGGTTTGGATGGTTCATTCCTAAAAATGTACCAAAAGTTGTACATGGTGTGGATCATTGGCGATTTTTTACTTCTCCTCAAACTGCCAGATATTTTGCTTTGTCAGGATCTGATATGAATACTGTTAAACAATTCATCCATGATAGTACAACAATGAGGTAACAGTTTTAAAACCTGTAATTAGTTTAATGCATGAATAATAGAAAAACTCCAGCAGCAATAAGGTGGTTATTCTAAGGTTACAAATGTCACAATATGTTTACCAATACTGAAACCTAGGTTGTTGTAATGAAAAGGGAAGAATGAGTTTGTGAAAAGGCTTAAAAGTTGTAAGTTTTTAAGGCTTTAATCTAAACTTGGTATTTTTTAAACTTGTAGTAAATCAAACAATTATTTGGAATGTAACAAATTTGCACTAAACATGTCAATTAGGCCTGTATAGATGAATGAAAAAAGGTTTTGACAGACAGACATGCAGACAGACATTTTGTAAAAACCACTCTCAACATTGATTTTTTTTGCGATCACTATGCTTTCTCTATACAGTATAGTGAGAAAGTAAAAGTACAGTGTAGTTATAGTTTACCTAAACTTTTACCCAGTTTTCTTATTTCAGATATTATTGTGAAGAAACGTTCTGTAAAGATGGGATGTATACACCTAAACGATGTATAGGAAATTCATGTGCTACACTACTTTCCGGATACGATGGTAATGAAAGAATCAATTCATTAGATTTATCTGCAGATTTAAAGTTAATAAAACATGTTTTTTAAAGAAGGAAGAAAAATGAGATACTTTACTTTTCCTCATAGCACACCTAGATTATATCCCAGATACCTTTCTGGGCCTGTACTGCACGGCGAACGTGGAATCAAGTGTACTAGTAGAGTCGATTCAGCCTCTCACTTGCAGGAAATATGAAAAAATAACACCGTACAATTTTTTCAAAATGTATCATTTATTAAATTGTAGCAAATTTCAAATAAAATAATTGAATAGCTTAACAATGAAATCACTTTTTAAAGAAAGGTACAATGTAAATAACTTGACATTAAATAATAATTAATTAAACAACAATATCAAAGTTTACATTTTTTGTTTTCTGGCCTTGATCTTAACAAATTTTGAAAACAACTAATTTAGATCGATGTTGTGTGCTAACTCCTGTTCGATTAAAATCATTGCCAATAAAAAAAATCCTTCGTCAGGGCCCTATGCGATCGCCTAGTTTAAATTAAAAAACAATTTTTTGTTTCTTGTAAATTTGTTGTAAACTTAATTGGTTTTCGATTTATTCATCATCAAAAATTTCAAATGGGTGCCACTTTCAATAATTGGGGAGTATAAAAAGTTGATTATGTTTTTGTAGTTATTTTATAAAACTCTATGCAGAATTTCAACTTATTATATTAATGCATTTTTTGAGGTAATAATATTTACAAGTAATGTAGGCTGTGTACAAAATTAGAGACTAAACCTGAGAAACTGGGAACTGTGTAATACCTAAAACTATTGGAAGAGAGTTCTGAAAACACCCTGTATATATATTTATAAATAAATATGTAAATTTATATAATTTTTTTCTTTTTTTTTCTAAGAGTACATTCAATGTTTGAAAGATTGTGGGCTGTTCTTTGGTTTTTACTGAACATACAGTAGGTATCAGTGTCTCATCTACAGTTTGCTGAAGTAAATTTAAGTTAATGCCATATCCGTTCATTTTGTTCTGCAAATCTCAGTAGGTGGTTTAGTTATACGCCATTACTTCCAAGAAACTCAAATATAAATGTCTGATATTTTTTAGTATGGAAGTTTGTCCTTCAAATATTGTATACAAAATACAATCCAAAGATTAAAAAAAGAAATTAACCAAAAAAACTTTACAGAATTTATTATTGTATTACCTATTGGCTTTTGAGAGTTTGTGTCTTTTGTTATGTATAACCTCCTATTTTTTATTTAATTTTTTTAGATTCAACTGGATTTGTAGTTGACCACATAGAAAAACTAGAACTCTATGTTCAAGTAGTATGGGTCGGCCCTTATCTGCAACAATTGGTTTCATCTTTAACGCATAAACTTAGCAACCATAGTGAAAGTTCCTTGGTTTTTCTCAGTTGGACGCCAAGCATCATGGCTATCCCAGGAGATGAAAAATATGACAATGTCGCCTTTCCCCCTTGCGATTATTTTGATAAGACTTTAAGAAGCTGCAAGTACGAACCACAAAGATTAGTCAAATTAGCTTGGTCTCAATTACAGATTATTTCTCAGCCTATTTATCATGTAAGCTATTTTGAAATATTTGTATTTCTTTTCTTTAATGTATGTGAATTTCCTTCAACAATTACAAGAGCTTTTCCCGAAATGAATTTAGTTAAAACACGTATTTCATCAATAACAATAATTTCTTTACAAAACGCTTAATGTTAAGCATTATTTGCAAAAACGGTCTGATAGTTTTTAATATTGGCTGATATTTTTATTCTGCTAGTACCTTTTTGAATTTCATAAAGCCAATAATCTCAATCAGAGATACAATCTCAACCATAAAATATACAAAGAAGTACGAGTCTTACTATAACAAATGCTAGGTATAGTTTTTATTAACATCAAATCTCTTTTTGGTTATGGCCAAATAAATCAATAATAATATTGGCATTAAAAAAACCGAAGATTAAAATAGTAAATTATTAATAAGGTAATTATTGTAAAAAAGGATAATAAATAGCACAGGTTATTTTTGTCTGACGTAGTTATTATATACACACTGACGTAGATCAATATACATGTTTATAAAAATACAAATAATCACATTTTGATTTCTTGTATATCAAAGGTAGTTGACTTCTTCACATTTTTTACTATAAATTTTGTATTACTGTTTAAAATGTACTAATTGGTTCATAACCATCTATTTCTAAAGTGGTTCAAATTACAGAATTAACACCTATCACAAAATAATTTTATAAAATGCAGTAGCATAAAAATAGCAATGTTCTTAAGAAACTGTTACTATATTGCAATAAACCTTTATAATGTAAAAGTTTTCTTTACTTGTAAATAATAATACATCTTAAAGTAATAAGAGATTATTTTTTTATATTTCAGGCTTTGCTAAATGTAAATTTTTCCTTACAAGATTACATAGAATTCATTAATTTGTTTCTTAAGAAGACTGAAAAGATGTACAACGATGTACACGAAATCGATGTACATGAAAACTCCGATCTGATTTATGAAGATATTGCTTGCGATTGGATGCGGAACCATACTGATAAATGGACAATTTGGTCAAATAGAGTTTATTACGATAATGAGCTATATATTGGAGGAATTTTTCCAATGACAGGATCAGCATATAAAGGAGCCAGTAGCATAGCTTTTGGTAAGGTAATAAAAAAGAAGTACCGTGTAGTCCTGCTAATCCAAACACATTTCAGTTGGTGTGAAAACAAATTTAATCTAAAAAATGTATGTTTTGGTATTTTTTACTTATATTTAAAAAGTATTAAAGGTGTAACAACATAAAACAGATACAGTATAGCTTGCAAGAAAACATAATATGCCTTAGTACACACAACACTTGTGCAAAATGTAGGCTTCACAAAATATATTCTATGTATAGCTGCATGTAGCAGGCCTACAATTTTATTGAACTTGACCAATATCACTTTATACTGTAGTACATTAGTAATTTGATTGTTCATACAATACAGTGTGGTCTGAAAGAGTAATCAAACAAAGATAAAACAAACTTGAAATAACATTAAAAACTATGACACAGAAACAAAAGTTATTTATTAAAATTAGTAAACTTCCATAGTTTTGTTGACATAAAAATGAGAATTGACTAAAAGAGACTTATGAGGATGTGGAACAACACCCCAGGAGTAACCTATTACCGTGTGATATATTTAGCAGAATTTGTTGCAATATCACAACCAACTTGATATGTTCATAGTTCTTTCCAGTGAACCACTATTAATTATATGTCTATGTATGTTATTGTCATTAATTAATTAATATCTTGTTCTGTTTTGTTTGTATTTAGCTGCAAATATGGCAATCGAAGCTATACAGAAATCAAGAATTCTGGAAGGTGGTTATCAGCTAAAACTATTTAGTGACGATGGTAGGTGCCAAGCAGACATAGTAATGAAAGTCTTCATCAATTATATCATGCAGAACCGTTTCAAACAGCTGGTTGGTATTCTAGGTAATATGAAATTCAGTATGAGTGTATAAGTTGCTTTACCACTCTCTCACAACATTCTAGACTTTATAAATTTCTATAAGCACTTGCGTGCTAACAATTTTAGCAAGTTTTCAAGGCATGTTTGGGTTTTGAAAACATATAGATTTTATTATTTAGACAAATAAATCTCAATAGTGTAAAAATGAGTTAGAAAGAGAGCCCACTAAGCGAAGAATATGGAACTCCTGTCGGTATTAGTTTTTTATAAAGTAACATGCGTTAGTTCAACAACAATAAATTGTGTTTGAATTTTAATATCTAGAACTTTGTCACCGAACGTCTAGGACGCAACAAATTTAGGAACGCCTATGGTGTCATTTTAGGAACCATAAAAGTATGGAGCATGATTTTGGTGTCATTTTGCTTCTCTCTCAGCTTATATCTGAGCCCAGTAACTTTTGGATTTTCCGTTCCAGAGATTGTTGACAAGGACAAACTTTGATTTTTAATATAGTAGGATTGTAGTTCCAAGAGTGTACTGTAACAATATTAACTTTGGAAATATTTTGTTATTACAAATTTAACATCTTAGTATTGATTGAGTTGATTCTGACTGTAAAGCTACTTTAGACTCCTATATATACTTTATATAAAATAATATCACTTAATAATTGTTCTTTGTTTACTATTAATAATCCAAGCCGGATCTATAATAGCCTGCTCAAAATTTGTGGACCCAGCCCCTGCTATAAATATCAATTTATATTAACGAGAAAAAATAATGCTATAATTCACAAAGTTTTTACTTCCACAAATTAAAG
>JAGFPH010003960.1:54833-66570 GCA_018207615.1 Philaenus spumarius | reverse complement strand
GCCCCCCCCCCCCCGATCTCTGACATCAAAATGGCGTATATACGAATATATTCGTGCATCTATACAGGCCTAATTGACGTGTTTGGTGGAAATTTGTTCGAAATCGATCTAATAGTTTTCTCTCTAGATAATAATAATATTTATTATTTAATCTCCTAATTCAATAAAAAAATCACCTCTCCTACCCTGCCCTACAAGTCACTGTGAATCTGTTTAATAATTTAAATTTGTTTGTGAGAAAGTATGTGCCAGTTCCTGGTACCGTTTATTAAGATTATATTTCAATTAGCAACTCGAATCAATATCAGAAAATTACAAAATTTTTGCTTGAAGTTCAAGAATACAATAATTAACAAGGGTTTATTATTTTTTTAAGAAACACAAAGACAATTATTGCCAACATTCTCCTTCGTAACACCATTTGAATTAAAACTTTGTTGTACACCATGCTGCTTCATGTTAGTTTTTCCTTTAACATATTTACTTAATATCAATTAACGTAATGAAGGGGGAGGTAGTAGTATCACCCAGAAATCTAACACCAGCAACTAGGCTTGAACCCGCACAAATGTTTTTCAACAGTGGGCGCTGCATTCACAGTTTAATCCACGCTTCTCTGTATTTTTGTAAGATTATGCTTATCAGTGTCCGTATAATTATTGATTTAAGTAAAATATATTACAGTTCAAACATTCTATAAATTGGGTTAAATCATCCCAATGAAGAAAAAGTCTCTCTCAAGAGGATGCTTTTTTAACTAAGGACTTTTCTAGGCACTGTCTTAAAATTTTTCTCTATCCCTTTGGTCTGTTATTATTTATTTCTATTGAAATTCAACGAATGTTATAAAATACCAGCATAACCAAGATTATTTTAATAAAACCTTGTTTGTTAACCTTTTCAGTGGCGGGTTTTGAATAACATAGGGTCACATAACCAAAATGATTAATTACTTGTCCTAAAAATCAAGAAATCAAATGTTTACTATTTTTTTCCTGGTTTTTTTTTTTAGTAAATATATATATATATATATATATACTTTAGTAAAATTATGCAAAACAGCCCCAGCCGGAGACCAGATATCTAGTCATATCCCGTCAGCTTGGAAGCGAGCCAACCACCATTTGCTTTACTTCCGCCCTCCTACCCTCAAACCACAGATATGATTAGATATCTGGTCTCCCTAGAAAAGATTCGAACCCGCCATCTTCTGATCAGGAAGACACAACGTTATCCACTAGGCTAGGCTTGATTAAAGAAAACTGACAAATTAACAATACTTCAGTTACTTTACTATCGGTTTAAATATTATGCGTAAAGGAAAATATAGTTTATCAGCACCATCTAGGAGCGGTTACAACAAGTTTGCTCGGTTCTTATTAAGTGAGACTGTATGGTTTGTATTCGTGAGACGTTTATAATAGTACAAACGTATATATACAGGCGTGCCACTGAAAAGGTTAAAACTAATTCAATAGTTTAGGAGGGAACACAAAAACGCTACATAGAAATACTGTGTGTTAACTGTTCCTTTTACTTAAATATAAATGAAAACAGGGAAAGCAGAGTAGCGCAAAAGTTAAAAACGCTCAACCAGTTTGCTACAGTAAAACCTAAAACAGAGTTGTGTAGATTCGAGCTTAGTTGTTTTTGTTCAGTTTACTTGTGCTTCCTGTTTCTGATCCCATGAGCCTAATTTAGCATAAAGTAAATTCGTTAAGCAAAATAACGAATTAACTATCGTACGAGAGCAGTAAGAGGAAAGATGTTGTAATTCAACACAATAAATTGAATTCAGCCAATTATAATCATACAATTATTTCAGATTTCAGTTTGGGAAGATATGTTTTAAAAGATGTGCAGAAGCTCCATAAACTCAGAAACAAAACAAGCTTTAAAAATACTTAGTATTTCATTTGTTTTTTCAGTGTTTAGAAGAACTGATGACTAACAATATGCGTATTATAATTGGGGATGTGTATGACGATGCAGCAAGAAGCGTAATGTGTACAGCATACCACTTGGGCATGACTGCTACTGATTCTTATGTATGGTTCCTTCCAGCGTGGCTAGCTTCAGATTGGTACAACACAGACAAATATAACAAGAAAAACAATGAAAGTGTTGAATGCACTACTGAGCAAATGTTAAAGGTAATTATCTGATTTATATATGTTAAAGTATTGTTGGATAAAGTAGAATGTTAGTAAGGTTGTTACTTACTTGCATAAACTGCATTAAATCATTGTTTGTTATATTAGTTTTTTTAGTTATCATTATAGAGTATTAATTATCAAACACTGACATTGAAAATGTATGGGCTTATTAATTTGTTTTTTATGGATTGATCCACCGATACTAGAATAATCGATTTCGTAAATTTTATTTTTACTCCTCCATCTTAGAAAATTAAAAAAAAAAATAAAATTTACGAAATTGATTTGGGAGCACTTTGTTTAGTTCAAGCACTTTGAAATAAACATTTTTTGTCTCTTGAAATTGTTTCTAAAAATTCTTCCTTTTCGAGATATTAGCAACTTTATGTCAATTTATTTCAACACGTTTAGGGCCGCCATTTTGGTTAGAGTGGACCTTTCGAAGTCCGGTTTGCGGCAATGTGTTCTACTAACTAAGACCTTTAATTTGATACCAAACTCGACCTATGCTGCTATTTAAGAATTTTGTCTGACTCCTCGTGGGCCGTCCCCCTTAAGGGATAAAAAAGTGATAATACCTTAAAAGAGTAGACATTTATGGCTATTATTGATTTACTAAGTCTCATTACTTTATCTATAACGGTAAAAAATTATATTACACCGTTCCGGGACTTTTCAATCACACTGTATATTATGTAACAACCAATGATTGAATTGAATTAAAATACAGTAAGCATTTTTAGTTGTTTTTTGTTTTTGTTTGCTTTAAGTTGGTCAACCTAACCTAAACATGCTGTTGGGTTGGGTTTGAAGAATAATAAACCGATTATAAATGCTAAGTAATGTTGCTATATGGTAATGAATGTAAACTTAAACAAACATGATGTGTTGCTAAGCTTTTTACACGAACAGCTTTTTTTGTGCGCTATGGTCTTGAGTCCATACAAAAGAGGCTGTTTAGTTTTTTTCAAAATTTGAAACTTTTTCAGGAAAATTTGAAAATTTTTCTTTATATAAAAACCTATTTTGGATTATTACGAATATTTTAAACAAAAAATAGCTAAATTGGTCCAGCCGTTCTCAAGTGATGCGGTTACAAAGGAACTGCAATTCATTTTTACTTTCTCACTATACTATAGTATAGAGAAAGTATAGTGATCGCAAAAAAAAAATCGATGTTGAGATTTTGTGGAAATATCCGTTTTGGGATCCCCCGAGTCCAAAAAAGTGGTTTTTACAAAATGTCTGTCTGTATGCATACAAAGCTAGAGCGAAAACTATTCGATCGATTTCAAACAAATGTGCACCAGACATGTCAAGTAGGCCTGTATAGATGCACGAAAAACGGTTTTGAAAATTTTTGAAAAACAACGCCCATTTTGGCAAAACATCCCCCCAAGAAACAGTTATTATTTTTGTATAAAAAAATGGCTCTAACGATTTTGATAAAATTTGGCTTATTTGTAGCCTTTAATGTACCCTACCATATGTAAAAAACCGTATCTTTCTAAAAATTCTCGTTTAGCTAATAATAACTGATTTTTGGGTTTTTTTGCCATAAAGGGGGTTGTTTTTCAAAAAATTTCAAAACCTTTTTTCGTACATCCATACAGACCTAATTGACGTGTTTAGTGCAATTTTTTCGAAATCGATCGAATAGTTTTCTCTCTAGATAATAATAATAATATTTATTAGTCTCCTACTTTAATAAATAACCTCTCCTATCCCACCTACAATTATGAAGTCACAGTGAATCTGTTTAATAATTTAAATATGTTTGTGAGAAAGTATGTGCCAGTTCCTGGTACAGTTTATTATTATTTAGATTAAAAAATCATACTTGTACTGAAAAAGTAGTTTTCCTGAAACTTGTATAGCAGTCAAACATAAGTAATAACAGACTATCAAAACTCAAACATTCACCATATTTAGTAGATTTATTACAAATCTCAGGCTTGGAACAAAAAATGTTGGGAAGGAAAAGACTAAAATGTCAAAGTAAAAAGTGTTTATTGTTTTAATAACAATAATACATAGTAATATTACCAATGAATACACAACATTGATACTGTATTATAGCTATATCTCAGCCTTTGTCTTCGTAGTACATTGTAATAAAATAGTACAAGCTCAGGTTAACTGTAAAACTTAAGGACCTATTGAGGTACGTAAACATAAAAGAATAAAAGCAAAGTGATTAAACATACCTTAAAACTGAATACTGAAAATAACTAGTAGAAACGTTCATTTAGTTGCATTTAGTATGCTTACTTAAATTGATGAAACCATTAATTTTAATTGTGTCAATCTAAGAATACAAGTAGTTCAGGAAACATTTTTTCTGCCACTGTAGTACTTCATTTAAAATAATTAATTGTGAATAATGATGAAATGAAGTGTACAGTAAGAATAGTACGAAATACAACATATGTGGCAGTAAATATTAACAATATATTATATGACAACCATATTTAAAATATTTAAAAAAAAAAGAGAAAATATGTCAAATTCAGGAAAAATCCCATATTATCCCAAAATCCCACAAGCAGCTAAATTATCCCATATTTGGGATAAAAATCCCACAAGTGGAAACACTGTAGTACGGTGTAAGAGCGGCAGGCTGTGGGCCGGGAGGGTGGCTTCAGAGTGACGTCACTGATGCCTGAGTCTACTGCGCAGCCTACTCATGACCCCTACCGTGTATTCTAGTACCCGTGGATTGATCTCTTAATTTTATTTTACAAGAACTATTTAGTTTGCTTTGTTAATATTTTTTTGTATATAAAACAATTAAGAAATTAAAAAATTAAAAGAACCTTTTTACAAACACGGAGAGAAATCAATTAATAATACTCAGAAAAATATAATGCAACAAATTATCACCTTATGGGTACCAGATTAATTTGTAAGTTATAATTAAATAAACGTAACCGAGCAAGGTGGCTTTTCAAATACAAAATGAATAATTCCAAAGCTGTTTCTATGTCTCATGGTAGTCATTGTAACTCCTACTTTCTAAAAACACATAAGAATAAAAGGTATTGTAAAAAAGATTTTAATGTATAATCTTAAACACCAAATGTTAAACCTGAAGATGTAATAACACATAAAACAAACGTAGTAAACTTCAGAAAGATAAACCAGATTAGGTTAATAAGAGGACATGAAACGTACCAACTCTAAAGAGTAGAAAATAATTATAATGTTGATAAAATTATTTGTACTTGAAATTTTATATTTTATTTCTTATACCGATGCTAGGGGTAGTTTAAACTAAACTGTTCTGGAGTACCACAAGGTATCCAAAATATAAACCGTATACAATTTTATTTATTTAATAAATAAAATACAAAATTGTTTAAAACTTGAAATTTTGTATGATACTTGGGAAAATAAGATTTTGAATTTATTTCAGGCGATAAATGGGTATTTCTCTTTATCACATGCTTCATATGCACGGGATGAAGATGAAATGCAAGAGAAAATAACAGTAAAAGAATGGAAAAAAAAATTTTACGACCGTTACACAAGGCAACAGTTGAGAGCTAACCAGACCAAGGAAGTTATGTTATCAGAGTATGCTGGTTATGCATATGATGCAGTATGGATGTATGCCTTTGCATTGTCTAAACTCCAGAAAGAGGACCCTACTTACCTATCTGGCCTGCACAACCAAACAACTGCACAGTAGGTCTCATTAAAGTATTCTTTCTTGTAAGTTTGTTTCTGCGCTTCTATTCATTTTTTTTATATGACGGTGTTTCATGGTTTAAAAAAAATCAAAATAGATAAAATACCAAATTAAGGTGAAAATTTGTGTGAATCAAATGAAAAAAGTATTTTCACAAAGTAAACATAGTAATAGTCTATAATAACTTTTAAAGTTACTGTTAAGTTTTAAATCTAGGTTATAACCTGCAAGATGATTTTAAAATGTTTTGCAAATGTCTAAAATTTGAAGTTTGAACATAATATTTCAATTGGCAGAAGGAATTTTGCCTGATTCTAAATCTTTAATACAACGCTTTTACTAAACTAAGTGAAAATTAAAATTTCTATTTGATTTACCTTTTTATTTTGGATTTAAATCTTAAAAATAAAATCCTTTCTGGCTAGGTTACTAGATTCTACTTGAATAACTTATGGGTTATTTGATAGAAATAATATTTCTACTGGAAATAATTGTTATACAAAAATATTCATAACATGTACTATATATCTTCTATGAAACTTAATAGTTTTACTTAATATTTTTTTGTTCTATTCTAACTGACTGTTTTATGTGATGGTATTCAAATTGACTACAATGGTTGTATTATTGTAATTTATTCAGTATTAAAGCTTCAAAAAGGAGGGTATGCTTTAAGCCGTAAGAGTTAGCAAAATCATAGGCTACAATTTCATAGTATATACCGGGTGTCCCACGAAGAGGTCCCTATTTTTGAATTAATATATTAGATGCACCGAACACTCTACAAACCTGAAACTCAACAGTCCTAACGTACACATATGTAAAAGAAATACACCTGAGTATCAGTTAATTCTGACACATTAGGACAAAATGGCGGGATATCAAAGAAATAGTACCTTTTCGTTAAAATAGTTTTATTTGCTTAAGTGTTACAACATAATTATTGAATTTTAACGATTTTACTAAGCACTAAACAACGTTAGGGAATTAAAAGATATAAGTAACTCATAAATAAATTAAATCTATTTGATCCATAAACCTTATTCAAACTGATGTCCATCGATCGCAATGCACTGATGACAACGAAATAGAAAACAGTCATACGCTTTGCTGTACAACTCTCGAGGTATCAACAACAGTTCCTCTTCGATCAACCTCATTAGTTCATCGTCTGTCGCAATGTTATGACAATAAACCTTCTCCTTCAAAAAGCCCCACAGAAAAAAGTCACAAACAGTCAGTCAGTCAAGTGGAGACCTTGGGGCCAGTCCATGAAGCTGCTGCCACGACCTATCTATCCAACGGTTAGGAAGATTTTGGTCCAAAACTGCTTTGGCCACATGAGCATAATGCGGAGGAGCTCCATCCTGTTGGGAAAAAACGTCTTTCATCTCAGGCTGAGAAAGATGAGGAACTATGTGATTGCTTAAAACTGATGCATACCTTTCTCAAGTCATTGTTTGTCGGGATATGTCAAATGACAAAACACCATCCTTGGTAACAGCAGCCCAAACTGTTATACCTGTTGATTTTAATTTCTCTTCTTGTAAGATATGTGGATTTTTTGTGTTATAGTAATGACAATTATGCCTGTTTACAGTTCCTGTTCGATAAAATGTCGCTTCATCTGAAAACATGATTCCTACATGCCATTTGCTATCTACGTCAGTCAATTATTTTCGAACAAAATTCCAATCGTCTGTCAGTATCATCTTCAATCAGTCCGTGAACTAAATGAGTTTTATAATGTTTGATTTTGTTCTTTTTGGCATACCTTTGGACAGATGACTTCGGTATCCCTGTAGCAGATTCCACCTTTCTTACTGAATTAGGCGTATTTGGAGATTCCATGAAAGCAGCACATACGATTTCTTCATTTTCTATGTTGGAGGATCTATGGTATTTTTTTGTATTGACCCCGTTTCTAGTAGGATAGTCTTCCACTTACGAATAGATTTCCTTGACGGTGGAACTACACCTGGGTACCTTTCCCTAAAAAACCTTATTGCTTCATAATCATTTTCAAAGGCAATAGCCCAGGAACAACATTTCACTTTTTGCTCAGTTGAAAACAGCATGGTACATAAGATACTTTACAATGCAACTTAATAACAAATGCCAATGTTTATTACCAAATATGTTCATTGTTGTGGATACACGCAGTCAGCTGATAGATTTAAAATAGTCTAAACAGCTATTTCTCAAGACTATTTTTTTGTCGGTACGCCATAACTTCCTTAATACATCATCAAATTACATGAATGAGGCATCATTTTAAAGCTTTCCTTAACCACTACACGGGAAAAATAGACAAACAGCTTAAAATTCATGTTTTAATAACAAAAATTGATTTAAAAAACTTTTATATTATACTCTGTATGTTCCTAATGAAAGGCGCCATCTACTAACCATCTGTTTAACTTGCATGACAGCTGTTAGTTAGATTGTTTACACTGTAAGATTGTATAGGGAAACTGTTATTTATAAACCAATGTAAATAAATAAACTTAATTAACTGAATTAAATCAACGTGTTAAATCAGGTAAATGTAGGCCTACTCCGAACTTGCGAAATATTCGCACGGGTCAGCTAGTTCTAAATAAAAGTAGGTTTACTCTTAAAATACGATTGCTGATTTTGTTGTTTTTTTGTTTTTCCGCCATTTTGTTTGGATCAGTCAGAATTAACTGATACTCAGGGGTATTTCTTTTACATATGTGTTAGTCACGACTGTAGAATTTCAAGTCTGTAGCGCGCTCTATATGTCTGTCATATCAATTCAAAAATAGGGACCTCTTCGTGGGAAACCCGGTATATAGGATGTCTATTTGAGTTTATCAGGTTTTTGGTCTTAGGGAATAAAAATCAATATATGTAATAAATTGTGTTGAATAGTTGTTCTTTCTTTGCTTATTATAATGTGTGTGTATCACTAGTCACTCCCCTGTATTTCACTGCCTTACGTACTGTTAGTGCTCTACTATACAATGTTTACATCTTAAATAGTATTTCAAAATCTCCTATGTCTCTAAAATAAATGAAAATTCAATAACTGTCCTCATATAAAATGGTCTTTTTTGCAGACGAATGGTGAATATTTTGGGTGAAACAGATTTCAACGGAGTATCTGGAAGAATTCAGTACCGTGGTCGAGCATCTCGAACATCTGTTGTCAATGTTGTCCAATGGTATCATGACGGTAAACAACCAATTTTGACCACTGTTGGAATTTTCACCCCTAATACCTCACTTCAAAATCCTGATCCCCTTGCAGGAACGTAAGTAAATTATTTTTTAAATAATTCTAAAGTATCTAGACTGAAATCAGATTTTATATTTTTTTAAAGAAATTGTTTAGTTTAAAATATTAATAGCATTTTATTTCATTAAAATATTGAGAAACATAATATTTTAGACATACAAAAATAAGAAATTATAAAATAAGGCGTCCAAAGCTTTTTAGAAAATCATGTGAAAATGTAATGTATTATGATTATACAAAATAGAAGACAGCCTTCTGTCTTTTCTTTTGTGCTTTGGGATGAAGATAAATAAAAATAAAAAATACCACCGTGTAGGGGAAGTATTTTTCAATAAAAAAGGACTTCTGTATTTTTTTGCCCGATCAATGGTTTGTCTGGAAAAAATTCGATAATGCAGGTATGTATTTCGCAGCAGCGCGACTTGGCCGCACGGCTGAAGACCTATTTTTTTAAGCGCAACCCAGTACATTATAAACTATTGTATAGTTATAATGTATTAAATAAATAGTTGTAATAGGACGTTTTCAAGAGGAAAGTGTCAGCTTTACGATGGCATGTTTTTTTTCATAACACATAATCATCTAACAAATTACCCAAATATATATATTCAAATAAAAAAAAATGTGTCTCAAAGAAAAAGAAAACTGGCTATTTGGGGTTTTTAGGAGGAACTGATTCATATATAATATGAAAATTCAACATGGCGGATTCAAAATGGCTGCCATTTTCTTTAAAAATTCAACTTTTTTATATTCAAAATAATACAATTTCGTTAAGATTAGCGAAATAGCCTATAAGCATTCTCATGTCATACCTGCATTATCAATTTTTTCCAGACAAACCATTGCTTAGACAAAAAAAATACACAAGACCTTTTTTATTAAAAAATTCTTCCCCTACAAGGTGGTATTTTTTATTTATCTTCATCCCAGCTCGAAATATTAAGGAATATCATCCCAGTTTATCGATTTCTTAAAGTCTTGAAAAACATTTTTTTTTGACTTTGGAAAATCGATAGACTGGTAAATTTTTTTATAATAATCTACATACTTTAAGGTACTTATAAAAAAATATCAGCCGTATTGCAAATTACTGGTAGTTGTGACCTACTCCGACTGGGCTAATAGCCATTACATATTTTTCAGTTACTCCTGAGCACCATTTTGAAAAAAAAATAGCATACTGTTTAACACATTTGTAAAAATTTCATCAAAATCTAAAAGAATAGATGTTGAACTAAATCTTATTAAACAAACATACATTCTTCTTTATAGTATAGGTGATATCTTTTGTATTAAAACATACTTCATTAAAGATTATTTTGTTGTTGAATTGTAAATATTGTAACATTTGGCAAATAAGAGTGTAGACTATAAATTGTCAATTGTTTTGATTATTTCAGGTTATTTTTAAATGAATCTGCTATAAAATGGTTTACAAAAGACGGATCAAGACCTAAGGATGGATCTATTCCTCCACCTCTGTGCCTTGTTGAAGGTTTCAAAAATCTGCTGGGAGTACATGATTGCGAGATAGCTATTGTTATAGCTAATGTTATGGCATTTGGACTTATTGGGATTATATTGATGCTAGTTTTTATCAGATTATATCAAAAGTGAGTGAGATTTTAACTTGGTGGTTTCTTTTTAACATAAAAAAATTTTGTTTCTCATGTTTTCTTGACATTATGTTTTGACATTTAAGCTAAGCACAGTTTCTCATAAGTTGTCTGCTTCCTTCTTTTATGCAATTTAGATCATATATCAATCAATAAAGAGAAAATCGGAAGGAATAAAATAAAGTAGAACAAGTACAGAGACCATTTTCATTTATGTTTACTATATCCTTTCTTTTAATTAAATCAGAAAATAACTTTAAAACTTGTTTTATAAGCCAAATTTTTAATTAAGATTTATTTTTGAAGCAACTGTTAACCAACAATGGATATGAAAACAAACAAACAACTCATAGACATTGCTTTTATAATACAAAATTAATAACAAAATAGTTGTTAAAGATTGATAGAAATATTGTAGTAAATAATTCAGTACCGATAACAATAAAATGATGCTGTTATAGATATCAAAAGAAATTGGAAACTTTTGAAAAAACCGATGTCCAAAAATGCGCAAGTAAGTTGGATAAATGGGAGATTCCTCGAGATAGAGTTATAATCAATCGAAGACTTGGGGAAGGAGCTTTTGGTTACGTTTATGGAGGTGAAGCTAAAATTAATGGAGAAGTATGGGTAAGTTATAACACATAGTGTATGTATGTCTGCATATGTTTTAACTTATCTTAAGAATTGAAAAGAGAGTATTAATTTTGCTTTGACATTTTAAAGCTGCTGGGTTCAGTTTCTGTAGAATAAGTAATTTATTAAAGGAAATTTTTTAAAGTGTGATGTTTTTCACCTAATTGTAAACCTAATTTTTAATACCCAACTAAGGTCTGTGGACATTGGAAATGACCAGAATTTTATTTATTTAGTTTAGGTTTAGTTTGTAAATGATGAGTTTATTGAAGATAGAAATTTATAATTTTCAAACAAATTACATTTAAATAAAGCACATAGACTTAATAGTTTATTTTATAGAAAATAGTATCAGCAATATCTTTATATATAA
>JAGFPH010003960.1:40689-54433 GCA_018207615.1 Philaenus spumarius | reverse complement strand
ATACGTGAAGCCGTTTTTTGTAAACACAACTCCTCCCTTATTTCTGGACCAATTTTAATGTTTGAGGTTTCAAAAAATTCGTCTCATTTCGTAGTTTTGCAATAAGGTTTTAGATGACAAAAATTCTTATCCTTAATGGCGTGAGCTAATCTCAAAGGTCGGGTTTTCCCCATAAGATTAACATGGAAAATATTTAAAAACCATTTCTATACAAAACAGCTGTTTATAATAAGAAACAAACTAATCCAGCTGATTTCGTGGATGTAAATAACGATGATTACAGTATTCAGAAGGTTATAAAAACATTTTAATACAAAACAGCTGTTTATAATAAGAAACTAACTAATACAGCTGCTTTGTGGAAGTAAATATTGATTTTTATAAGGGAGGAAATGAATTATTTATTCAAATTATAAAATTTACGAACTAATTTGTTTTGAACAGTTAACATTATTTACCATCTTAGTTTTGAGGTTATTATTTATAACTTTTTTGTTAGGTTTTTGATTAAGTGTAGACCTGAGCCTTACTGGTTCTTTTAACCTTTATTATTACTGCTGTTATAAAATATAAGAAATAATTTGATTTGAACATTTAACATTATTTACCATCTTAGTTTTGAGGTTATTATTAATCTTACACTTTTATTATAAATAAAACATAACATATGTTTTTAGAAGGTCGCACTGGGGGTTGGCGTGCGGAGCACGCAGGGGTCTCCCCTAGTATCATATTAATATGCCAATGTAATCCCAAATTTTATTATATTTTGAGTACGTTTCAGGAGGCTATAGCTGTGAAAACACTAAAGGTCGGCTCCAACACAGATGACAAGCTCGATTTCCTTAGTGAGGCTGAAGTAATGCAACGTTTTGATCATATAAATATAATTAAACTATTAGGTGTTTGCACAAAGAACGAACCATTTTACACAGTCATGGAGTTCATGCTTTATGGTAAGAATAATACGTGAAATGTAAAAAGAATGGGTTGTTTCTTGTTTATACAGGGTGCAGCAAAACCAACTAAGCAGTTTATATCTATTACCACTCGGGCTGTGGTGGGGATAGGCAGTCGCGCATAGTCTGCCTTTGTTCCTTTGGCAATCCCATTTCAGTAGCCAACATGGTTTGGACCGGTGCACAGTGTGGATTTGCTGTACGTGCGTATTATGAAATCAACAGATCTGTGATCGCTACAGAACGAGCTTTTCGGCGACGGTTCAACATTACGCGCAAAAATGCTGTTCCTAATTCAAACACGATTCGTTCCTGGGTTCGGCAGTTGGAGGAAACTGGTAGCACACTAAGAACAGATAGGCCTACACATGGCCGACGCAGATCCATAAGAACACCAGAAAATGTGCAGCGGGTGAGAACAGCAGTTCAACAATCACCGATGCGTTCTGTTCGAAAACATGCTGTTACATTGGGAATTTCAGATCGCAGCTTGAGAAGAATTCTGCGTTTGATTTGAAGTTTCATCCCTTCAAAATAATGATTGCTCAAGAATTGCGCCAATCAGGTTATGCCAACCGTCAAAATCTGTGTGAGCAAATGCTTGCACCCACCGTGAATTCCACACGTTACGTTTGAATGTTGCAAAATTTTCTGCAACCCAGAATTGACGAGATTGTTGAAGAACATGGACTTCTGGTTCCAACAGGACGGAGCTATGGCTCACACAGCTGGAATTTCACTTGGTGTTTTGAGAGAAATGTTTCCGGGGCACCTCTTCTCTTTGAGGTGTGATGTCGAAAGGCCTGCTCGGTCACCAGATTTGAGCATTTGCGTTACTTTCTTTTGGGATATCTGAAGGAAAAGGTGTTCAAAAGTAGCCCTCACACCCTACCAGAGCTAAGAGAGCGGATTATTGAAGAAGTGAATGCTATACCTCAAGGATATGTGTGCAAGAGCTGCTCGAAATTTCAGATATCGTCTACAACAACGTATTGATGCTAACGGCCGCCATCTGGGGCATAAAATAGATGGAAAACCTCGGTTGAGTTGTTAATGGTTAAAATCCAACTAAGGTAGTATACAAATGGGGAAGGTTTTTTGAAAAACTGCAAAATCGTTAAATCGCTTAGTATGAAAAACTATTCATTTGTTACAAGTTAGTATACCTTCTAAGAGTAGTACATAAAATATGGTTTAACATTTTTTTTAGCACCAACCATTTACCCAAAGGGTTGGAAAAATAATGATTGAATAAAAAATATTTCCTTCAGTAGGCACATTATCAAATCTGTACATATTCCTTGTAAACTTTATAAATGTAATCTAAAACTTTTGTACTAAACATTTTTCAATACGACTAGTCCTTACTAACAGAGTCGATCAAAAATATATAAAAAAACAACAAATTCATTATTTCCTCGTGTTCAATATCAGACCAGTTCAAAATTGTTGTAAATCTTTTAAATATTTCCAAAATATTTTGTTTGAAACTTTTTTTGATAGCAGCAACACTTTGTAAGGAGTTCAAAAATAGTGGTTGAAAGTAAAAAATCATATCTCCCTTAGTGGGCACTTTAGAAAATCCCGTCAATAAACATTAAAATATTCCTAAGTATTGTTTAAACCTGAAATTTGTGTATGAATTAATTTTTAATACAAAAAACATTATTCCATTTCCTTTTGCCGTAGAATGCTCTTGATATATTACTCTCCCCCATTATGCTTTCCTAGGAGCATCATCTGAAGCAGCATGTCTGATGTTATCAGTTATATCTCTAGCTCGAGTACATGTATTTCGGCTGTCCATCTGAAACTCAAAGGAATGATTGACTTGCTTTTTGAGAATACTTCTAGAAGCATTCAGGGTTACTTACTTTTCCCAATTGATGTCACACCTTCTATGTTGGCCATTAACATAGAATGTAAATTCATAACTTCTAAGTGGATTCATAACTTTTCCTGCTTTGTACACTGTGCAATATGTAACCTTCGAGCCTTACCTTAAATCCAAGTTCTTATTTGCATTCGGTTGGTGATTAGGAATACGCCACCTAGTGAGCAGAACTTTCTTTATATTTTATGTGATCATAAAGGCAGGAGATTATATGTCTCATGACCTGGTTTAATCTTCTTTGAGCATCCTCAACATCTGTCTTGACTACTGTGTTGCTCACAAAACCTACAAGAAGGGTAATATCTGGAATCTCTATTCTTAGTAAACCATTTAGATGGTGTAGAGATCGGGCCCTAGCATTTATGCAGTGGTAAAATCTATCTGAGGTGTCATATTGTAAATCCCTCTTGAGTAAGTCTTGCAGTATCCTGAGACTATGTTCCAGTTTATTTAGCTTGTTAGTCCACCTTTCGTATACCCAGAGCAACCAGCAGAAATATCTTTCTTGAGAAATGGTTCCCTTGCTAAACCACATCAAATGTTCTCAGCACTACCTCCCTTACTGCACCCATGTTCCGAACAGTTTCGGTCAGTCAAGGTTTTAAAGAAGTTTTCCAGCAGTGTCTAGCATACACATACAAATATTTTTTAGTTAACTTATAAGTTAAAAGTAAAGATATAAATAATACTTATTTGGAATCACTTTCTTTTCAAAGAAAAGTTTTGTAAAAAATCATGTTGTATGAAATCATATTTCTTTTACAGGTGACTTGAAAACTTTTCTCCTTGCTCGCAGACATTTAGTTAATGATAAACTAGAGGAGGAAACAAATGAAATTTCAAGCAAGAAACTAACAATGATGGCACTTGATGTAGCTCGAGCTCTTAGTTACTTGGCAGAGATGAAATTTGTCCATAGGTGAGTTTATTTACTACAAATTATTCATTCTTTATTGATTTGTTTCTAATTACTGCACTTTACAATGTTTTGAATTATATTGTGTATTACAATGTAGAGGCAACTTCATACTCAATAGTGTGAGCAGTTGATAAGACAAACTAAATTTAAACATGCAATAGAAAACAATCATATTATAATCCTATTACAACCCAAGATCAACAGTAATTTCCCATCCTAAAAGGTTACTACAATGTCAGTTAGCTGTTTCATTGATGTTTCTTTGATGACAAACTACACAATAATATTTAGAAATTATAGCATTCATCATTTTTTATTTCACTATTTATATAATATGTAGTGAAATTTCGTTTTTGTAGAGATGTTGCCTGCAGGAATGCTCTAGTTAATGCTTCACGAATAGTTAAATTGGGCGACTTTGGAATGACAAGATCAATGTATGAAAAAGATTACTATCGGTTCAGTAGAAAGGGTAAGTCCAGTCCAGTACTTAATAAATTTATAGCCTAAGACTTAGCCTAGTTTATTTTAAAATAGAATTATATAGAAATGTGTAGGTATTCACTTTTGTTTGGATTTTAAAAGTTTAACATTTTATCCTAATTAACTAAAGGATTGTCAAAATTACCTTGATTTCCATGTGGTTTGTTTTAAAGATCAAAAACTGTTGCCATTACCATTATCAACAAAATAAACGGTACCAGGAACTGGCACATACTTTCTCACAAACATATTTAAATTATTAAACGGCACGGTGACTTGTAGGGTGGGGTAGGAGAGGTGATTTTGTATTAAAGTTGTTTTCCCATAAAAATCCATAAAATAACGGAAAAACCAACTTTTCTCAAAAACGGCTCGAACGATTTTGATTAAAATTTTACAGTTTATAGTACTATAGGTCCCTAATAAACCATAAAAGTTTAATCAAAATCGCTAGAGCCGTTTTTGAGAAAAATTGATTTTTCCATTATTTTAAGGGTTTTTATGGGAAAATTACCCTTAAAAATAAAAAATTCACGAAAATGAAAAAAACGCCTGGAGATACCGTGGATTAGTACCTCCATACCAAATTTCATCAAAATCGGACGACTGGTTTAGGCTCTAGGTCTGATAACATCCACACAGACACACACACAGACATCACTCCGAAAACCACTTTTTTAGGTTCAGGGGGGCCCAAAACGGATATTTCCACCAAAAACTCAAACTCGAAAATTTTGACGAATACAATACTTTCTCCATATACTATGGTATAGGGGGGAGAAAGTAATAATTATGAAATGTCATTTTTATTTCACTATTATATTTACACGTTCACTTTTGGAGTTTTTTTGGTTTTTTGTTACAACCCTATTTATACCTATTTCTGAAGATTCATTTTGCCCTAGAACTATGTTACCAACCCATGTGGAACAGCAGAAATTGGAAGGTTTTTTACCTAGTATATTATATTACATTCGAGTCTAAAGTAATAGGTAATACTACCTTAACCCTTCGTACGCTACCATGAAAAGAGTAAAAAATCACTCTAGCGCTTAGTTAGGCGAAAAATAAAAAAATGATTATTTGTTAAAGTTTTATTTTTTTTTAGTTCTGTATATTTGTTACCACTGAAAAACAAATATGATTAAAATCAAAATTTACGATACTATAAAAATAGTATAAATTGATAGGCCAAAATTGGTGATTTTCTATTTATTGAATTTTTTTTTAAATTCTAAAAGTCTGGTAAGAATAAAAAACAAATATGATTAAAAGAAAGCGTATTATTGGTTATAAACAAAGAATCAATAAATTCTACAACAATAACATGCACAAGCCTAAACATTAGCAAGCAAGAACTGAGTATTAGCTGTTCACTGCGAGCCAGCGAAAATATCCGCTTCCAGCGTACAAAGAGCAACTGAATGCGCACGCATGTGACAAAACAAAGGCTTCTCTTGTTTGTCAACAGCTGTGATGCATCACATACCCAACCATACTTCATCCGAACACTCAAGGAACATTGTCACGCATTCTATCGGTATATTAGGGAACTAAAATAAATAAAAACCTTCCTTACGGCCATGAGCGGAATATTCCGCTTAAAAACGCATAGGGTTATATACGAGTTGCGGAATATTCCGCTTATCGCGTACGAAGGGTTAATGTTTCATGTAGGCCTAATTGTAAATATTTTAAATTTTCCATAAACACTTTTAATGTGTAATATAAAACGTTTTTGGTTTTCAGTATATTCAGCACCAAAAAATTCAAACTTCCTACATTTTGACGTGTCTTTTTTGTACAAAAATGAAATGAATATCTGGTACGATAATTGTTTTAATAAAATCAGACATAAGATCTGATCCAAAAATTCACCACGTAGTGAGTTTTGTCAAAATCTATCAATGTTTTCATGTTTAGAAATGTAACCAGTTCCCCAGTGGTGGTTCTAGCCCGGTACAGGGGGCCTCCCCAGTTTTCCCAGGATTTCTTTCAAGAAATTTTTCTTAGGAGCTTAGTTTGGTGAAAAAAAATATTGAATATGTTTTGAGACTTAAGAGTTTTTATTCTGAAAGAAAAAGTCAATGCTGAAACTCAGTCAGTTTTGATTGTCAATTGCTGATCCCCTAAACCCGATTGAACTGATGATTACGATTATTTGAATATTTTGGTTATTCCTCAAATGTCATCCATACAGTTTTATGCTCTTAACCCTTTGAAGTCTCATTAAATATGACCCTGATGCTCCCCAAGATGTAATTAATTTTTAACTTTTTAGCAGTAAATCGTAACGCTTCAAAAAAAGTACTTGCCCTATATTTATTTGAAAATAAGTAGGCCTATTAGTATAATTGTGTTACATTTTTCTAAAAAAAAAAAACCTATTATGAATGAAAATCTGAAATTCATAAGCTTATACTTCGACATAAAAACATTATATAACAATAAAATTGTTTACACCTCTGTAGCTGAAAAGTAGCTGAAGTGGACTCGGTTCAAGCAATTTGATACAAAAATAACTGAAATAAAAAATAAAATATTACAAGCATAAAATTACCGTTCAGCGGAAAAGGGGCGTGTCGATGTATACTCGATTTGCGACCGCAAAGGGTTAAATCTCGCTGGTTGTTCGCGGTTTTTGTTTTTTGATTGTGGGGACTTGCGTAGAGATGAGTGTGAGTAACGAAAAACTGTTTCAATCAACAGTTTCGAAAAAACTACGAAACCGTATGACCTAAACAGTTTTTTTCCCAACAGTTTTGAATTGGAAAGTATCCCTTTTTTAATACCTGGCGAAAGCCATTAAACATTTGCAACGTTTATTAGAAGTTTTCATATTGAGATATCGTCTCAAGTTATGAGCATAAATTACATTCTTACATCATTTCAACTAAAAAAACTATAAGGTTATTTAAATAAATCAAACACTTTATCCAAAAACATTTTTTTTTCAAATTAAACATACGTAAACAAATTCAAATTAAGTAATATAAACATTTTCAATGTTTTTGGAAGGTGACTTTTCATTTTAAATAGATAATCAAATTTCAGCCAGAAAGGTTTTAAAATAGAGTTATTGGGAGGTTGATTTTTCATACTTTTTCAATCCCGCTATGACTGGAGGATACCCCACGGTTATTCGACCCACTGTAAAGTCCTAGCACGCCCCAGTTTTTCAGGTCTAGTACCGCCACTGCAGTTCCCCTTCCGTCAACTTATGTTAAAAAATTTACATCTCGGCGTAGGCATATATTCTCCCTCAAGTAATGCGTATAATTGCCCCGTTAGATGCAAGTAATTCAAATTCAAATTTTTTTTTAAATATACCATAACTTAAGAATAATATGCATAAAATTTCAGCTATCTAGCTCTATAGATGTTAATACCCAAGCGGGAAAAATAACTTGAGAAAAGTGTTCCAAAAACTTGTCATGGCAAGCTAGGAACACTTGTCAAAAGTTTGTCCTGCAACACAACCAAGCTAGCAGCAAGTGTGAGACAAGCTTTCTAGTTCCCATCAAAAAAACTTACAACAGGTTTTCTTGGCAAGTTTGTGGAAAACTTGAACACAATAGCTTATAGAAAGCTTTACTGGCAAGTATTTAGAACACTTTAAGTAAACATTTGAGGCAAACTTAACCTCACATGCTTTAAGCACTACCCTGGCAAGCCTACTAGTCTATTAAATTTATTGAGAAATAATTAGTTTTGATATGACATAAAGGTATGATTTAAATTACAATGCAATCACAACTTGTTTGTTTGTACCTCAAACCTCTTGACATACCTTTATGAACACCCGTATATCAGTTTGTCCTTCAATCATAATTATGGTACACTCCCAATTATCTGAGTTCTTCGGGACCGAGGCTACCTCGAATACCGTGATCCTCAGATAATATAGTAGAGTTCATGTGTATTTTGAAGCTAGGCTGTAATAACACCACTGTAAACTGTTTTTGTTAGGAATAGTATTAACCAATAAATAAGACATTAAAAGTCCTATCGAGTTACTACAGAATTAGGAATAAAAACACATTTTTTGCGCATTATTGTAGCGTTAAGTTAGAGAATATAAGAATCTTTATTTAAGCCTAGAGCTGCCTCGGATAATCTGGAGTCTCGGATAATCAAGAGTGTGCTGTAATTAAATACATGGGAACAAATAGAAAACATAAAGACATTTAGACCAAATATTTCATATTACACATACCGTGACTTAGTATTATTTCCTATATACTGTTTTGTTTCATGTTATTAAGAATTATTAAAAGAACTGATTAGTTGTAGCACAAAAAATTATAAATATTTGCTTCTTTGTTAAACATTGACTAAATTTTAGTTATTAGGTTTTAGCATTTTTAGAGTAAATCTTGATTTTAATACTTGCACAAGGTGCTCTTCTTTTACGAGTTGAATAATTTTGTTTATATCTTACACTTCAAAACACAACATTTGTTGTTGGTTGGTGATGGTTTAAGCCGAGTACTGTTGTGAGCTCATGAGAAGGTGATTGGCGGCGATGCAACTGGCACAGCAGCCCAGCCCCTATAGTGGCCTAGCGCCTGCAATTCCCAGTCCCAATCTCGTAAGCTCACAATAGTACCTGGTTAACCTTTTCCCAGCATTTGAAGAAAATCTTCGGAGCCGTACTGTTTTTGAGATAATTGTGCAAACATTACTCATATAGATAGAAGTTACAGGAGATAGGAGTTATAGCTAGTTAAAAGTAGCAATATTTGGTGTCATACGATTACAAGCTTCGAATACTTAAACAGCTGACCACTTTACCTCAGTCATAGGGGGATCAGCTGATCAAAAAGTAATTTCGAAGCTCTTAACAATATGACGTTAAGTATAAGTTTTTTTTTAATTTGATAAAAGGCCTAAATTGTCTTTGCTTTACAATTATTACCTTTAATTTCATAATCAGGGCTGATAACACTCAGATAAAAACAGCTTTAACTAAATTACCAAGTATTGGTACATAAAATAAGGGTTTATGCATTGTAATTGAGCCAGAATAAAATTTTGTAAAAAAAAATCATTAAACCAAGAGAACTGGAGACTTAAATGAATAGGTAAGGTTAGGAAAGAAAATTATGAGTTTTGAGTTAAAATAGTTTTAATGCACTTTAAAAATAATATTACTGTATATACAAGTTCAGCGGGTTATTTACAATGCTTCATCTTCCTCTTCAGTCATAGCCGGCGCCTGCCTCCTCTCCCTAGAAGCAAAATATTTCTTATTAAGTAAGGTCGAAATCAATTATAGGTTCCCGATATGTGATCCACTTTGTCCATTGTCGGCTACTTAACGACCAAAATATAACTGCTCCAACTTTTGTTGTCAAAATCAATACAGTAGATCCTCTGTAATTACGAATCTTTGGAACCAGACCCTCGTTCGGACTAAAAACAGTCCAAACAACCCAGAGGGCCTTAAAAAATACAAAAAATGAACCAATGAAGCATATCTTCAGTTGGTAATTAATTTTGCCAAACAATAAACAGTACGATTTACTTATCATATAATCAATTCACAACTCTGAAATGAAGTGATTTGTCTAAGGTTTGGGCTCTATGTAAACAAACAATTATGTTTCTTGCTGATTTACGCCGTGAGAAAGTTTGCAATAGGCAGAATTCTGACGACAACTGACTTCCAAGAAGCCGTCTGACCCATTTGATTCTGAACAAGATGAGGTAGCATCTACTCTGATCTACTAAGATCTGAGGCAGAGTCTACTGTAAGCATAAGCAATAGTATTTGAGCTGAGATATACAAAAAGACTCTGGAAAATCTGAGCCCTAGTTAATTGAGCTGGTTATTGAAAAATAAAAGATAAGGCTCTTAGAATCACAAAAATTAACAAATGAAGCGAGGGTCTTTTGTTACTTGCAAGATTAAGTAGATGGGATATCCTAATGGGATTTTTAGGTCAAGATATTGATATCCCGGAGCATTATTTTGGCTATTTCTAGTAATTCCTAGCATCTTTATATCGCACATAGATCGGAAGATGTCATATGTTGACTAGTAATCTGAAGCTCGATCAATACAGATTACCATATACTGTTCTCAGTCATGCGTTTTAAGGTTAAAGTAATCCGGTGTTTTTCATTTCATGCGTTATCTTCAAATTGTTAACATATTAGTAGGCTTACATTCCCTCCGTCATCCGAGTTTTTGAAATTAGCTTTTCGGAAAACCCTTAATAACAAAATTTGTTTACCAACGTTACGTAAATGTATTAGAAAAATAAAGGTAATTTAATAAATAAATATAAATATGGTGTTGTTTACCAAAATATTATTTACATTATTAAGAGAATTTCTTGATTTTTTGCATGGACTTCATTGGACTTTGATTAATATAACTTGAAATGTGTATTTGCATTTGACGTGCCATTGTATTTGTTTGAAATACATGAAAATCTTATCTTATCATGGCATATCGACTCCTAAATATTTATTTTTCTTGACGTATTTGGTATCAAATTAAAGCTTATTACCCTAGGTGTACCTTTTATGGGTGAGGATGATATCCCGTGAAAGGCCTTCATTATAGAGAGGCTTTTAAAATTCTAGAGTTTGTGCTGAATTCTGTTTCCAATCATCTTTACTATTTATAAAGTTCACATTTGTTTATATCAAAACAGATGATCATGATTTAATATGTTCTAAAGTTTTACTACAGAATGCAACATTAGCATTTCTTTTATATCCCTCTTAAAAATTAAAAGGTTAAAAAAATCCCTTAAAAATTTAATTTTTTGGTTATTTAAGTCACAAAGTAACGCAAGCTGCTAGTTGTTTTTTTTTTAAAAAAATATTGTACAACTCAGATGTTAAAAAATATGTCCTTCATACTGTAGAATCTATATTCCAAATAATAATTACATTAAATTTCAAGTCTTGGTCAATTTTTAAAAACTATTTCTGCAGAAAACATATTTTTTTACAGAAAAAACAGGGTCTAAAATAGGATTTACCTTTTTTGTATCCTGGGTGTGGCTTGTTGAAGCCAGTGTTTCATCGTATTTTTTATTACGTCATTTGTCACTTCCTTATGACGTAGTCTCACAGCATCTGTAGGACATAAACAAACAACAATTTACACATACTGGCAAGTCGTGTTTTAAAACTGACTTGGTGCTAAAAAGGTTATATTCCTCCCCACATTAAAAAAAATCATAACCGTAATTTGAAGGTACTTGAGTCAATCTTGGCCAGTAGTATCTTCTCCAGTTTTATTTCTAGCCAGTTTTAATTCTAGATCCAATAAATCGTCACTAAGCTATTGTATAAATTTGTTTCAGCCTTTCTAAAAATGATTATTATCGTTTTTGAATTCTCCTGACTATTACAAACAAAATTAATTTAAGGCCTAAGGTTCAATAGTTTATTTACTCTACTTAGGCTACTGATTTTACACAATTTTTTTTTAATCCTTGCAAATTTGCCAAGATTAGTGTCCACTCCACAAGCTCATACAAAAAATTGGTAGCGCCACTCCTTGGGTTAAATGGCGATTACAAAATATTTGATTTGATTTGTTGGCGCAACTTTACTATCCGACTCTAGGCTAACCTAGAGCTAACAGAAATGCAAAAATAATAATTAAAAAAACACCTAAAATGTTCTAACCTAACCTATTTAGTCACAGTATGTTTACCTGTATTTAACATTTAACAGTAGAATGTAAAACAACGTTGTTGTCTGCAAAAATATTAGGCTAGAGTCGAATAGTAAAGTTACGCCAATTTGTTTAGCATCCTATATAACTTTCATCTCCTGTTCTGTGCCATGCATCTTATATCAAAATCTGAATTTAGTTATTTAAATATTTGAGTATTGGTTTTCCACTATAGAAAAAGTGGTCTTACTGTTGAAACAAATAAGTTGAAAAGAAAACACTACTTAATCTTAAAGTAGCCTACACACCCTCCACTAACCTAGGCCTAGGCCCCTATATAAGTTAATGTAGGCCTAGATAAAGGCTCGATTTTACAGGGATCGAGGATGCTTGAATAATTTCCAAATTAAAATTGGCCCAAGGTATTGTAATGATACAAAATTCGAATATACAAAGTAAACAGTAGTCACATCATTTCAGGGATCATTTCATAAACCACCAATCCCTGATAGCACCAATATAAATACACATACCCCATTAACTTCATATCCCATTCCATACCTTAATATAAAATCATTCATAATAATTGTAAAATCATATAGGCTTAAGATTTAGGCCAATCCAAATGGAAAAGAGAAGAGGAAGCATTGGTTGAGGAGAGAGGAAGAAGAAAGGGAAGGAAGTAAAAAAAATATATAATAAGATGGTTAGGTGGGAAAGAGAGTCAAGTTTACGGTTCTGAATTGAGAATAAACCACTTCATTACCATCAACCTGCAAGTACACAATATCCAGTAATGTATTATAATAATTGAATCAACACACTGGTAATTATTGATATTTTACATTTCGTTATTATTATGAACCTTCATTCAATTTGGTGAGTGCAACTTTGAATAATTCTGGCATCGCTTCACATGTATTACCTTCAAGCACCATTTCACATTGAAAATCTCCAAATAGTTAACTGACCAAATATCCATCCACCTCCTCAATCTTAAGATATAAATTCAACCAAAGACAAGCTTTTAAATTTAATATAACCTTTTAGTTTAAGTCAAAATTGTAATCATCCATCAATTCAACCTTTAATCATCCCATAATAATCATTCACTTTCATTAGGCCTAAGTTTATAAATAATCATCAATTTTAATGTTAATATTGTTTTAATATTTAAGAATCGAACATTATGAATTGTTAATGACTTTTTTGAAGAATCAATTGTATTTTGTTATAACAGTTTAAGCTAGCCGGTAACCAAAACATTAACCCCGAGATTTAAAAAAAAAAAACTAATGTAACTACAGTAGCCTAATTTGTATGTTATAAGCCAATAAACCCTTTATTCTGTAAAACACATTCATTGTCGTGTCTCTGTTTATTTTATAGTCGACGGTGAACGTGATAGGAAGGGTACACAATAGTATGTCTTTCTAAGAGCTAACACGGACTTTACAAATAGCAAACGAAATATTTTGTCATCTGTGAATGAGATAACTTATTCAGTCGTACACGGATGTCCTTCTTGAAGTTATAAAATGTTTTTACCTACTTAATGGCTGACCTTAATTAATAAGTAACTATTAATTAAATAAAAACGTGCTTACCTGATCCAATTCAGGAAATCCAGCTAACTAGGAACTGCTACATACGTTCTCAAAAATCACTAGAATATAACTCCTCAAGCTAGCGTCCACAACAAACAAAATTGCGAAGGCGAAGCAAAAAGCACTCGAATCGTCTTTACCACCCCTCTCGCATAGTCGCGGTCGCGGAAGAATATATAGGGGAAGCAGCAGTGCTGATGTAAGCCAAGCAGGCCACACTGTTGTTAGCTTTACTTATTC
>JAGFPH010003960.1:21602-34203 GCA_018207615.1 Philaenus spumarius | reverse complement strand
ATTGGGATTGTCTTCAATACACAATGCATTGCGTGCTTCGCACGCCAAGCCTCGTATTAGGGGTATTTTCAACACACAAAGCATTGCGTGCTTCGCACGCCAGCCCCACGGTAGAATCCACCACATGGCTTTGAACCGGGTACTTCTATGGTATTTCACGTTTTGACCGATTTTGGGGGAACGAAGCGAGCTATAAGGTCGCGTAAAAAAACAAAATGTGCAGAATAACATCTTACATTTATATTTTTAGAAAAAACTAAAAAAAATTCATTCTCTTAGTAAAAATCTCAAAAAATAGTTACTTTCGGTCAAAAAACTTACTTCCGGTTGTTGGATTTATTTGGCTAACGAACTCGTCCGAGCCACTTATACAACCAACACGTGTACCAAATTTGGACCAAATCGGACTTAAAATGCGACCACTAGAGTGCGAACACATATATACATATATATATATGAATTTTAATGACACCCCAAAACGTGTTCTGGGGGCCATGATCGGTGCTCATTTGCTACTCCCGACCTTGGGTCTCACCATAAGGGCCACTGCAATAGCTCATTTTTCCTATGGAAATTCGCTAAAAATATATCTGTATATGCCTTCAAAGTAAAAATATACTGCTATTTTTGTATTTTTGTAATACAAATATAATTTTATCAGGCCAGAACTGAAAGTTTTGGGACATATTGTATACAGGTACATGGAAACAAAATAATGCAAAATTAAAATTGATAGTACAGTCTTTGAAACTCTGAGGTGATGCAGGTACATGGAGACATAGTGATGATCAACAATAAAAATATAAAAAATCACACTTAACACAAGTAATGCTACATAGTTTGGTGAAAATTATAAGAAAAATTAACAACTCAACAATACAACAAGTATTCTTATATTAAAAATTCATAAATAGCAATTTGCATTTGTTGTTTTAAATATTAAGGTTATTTTCATATTAACTACTAGAACGTAGTATCTACACTAATATAGTTTACAGTATTTGTAAAAGTTTATATACATGACTATATACTAAAATAGTGTATCCCACAAAGAGGTATAGGCCTATATTTTTTTAAATTTCTACTACTTTCTCATTCTACTACCAATCATTTTGAAACTTTACAATCTTTTTAATAAAGGTACCGAAAATGTCTTGTGAAAATTACAACTCTCTCGTGTTCGTAGAATCCAAACAGCAGCTGAACGAAAAAATAGCTGTTCAAATAAGTACAGAAGTGATTTTGTTAAGTTTGGAAAATAAACTTTTATTGCTACAAATTTTATTTAATTTGATACAAACTATTTTTTTTTTTTAACGAATGAAAATTTGACCATAAAACTAATTCAAACTGAAATGTATCAATACCAACACACCTGACAAATGGCTTGAACGCTCTTGAAAAGAAATTCTGTGGTACCAAAAGAAGTTCCTTTTCGCTAACGCTTTTTAAATCCTCATCATTGTTGAAACTACGGGTGTGCTCTTGTTCTTTTACGTAACCCCATTAGAAAAAGTTGCACTTAGTTAAACCAGAAGACGGGAGTGGTCAATTCAAAAGAAAATACTTTCATGACTAATCCAAAGCCCATGAAGGTTGTCATTTAGTAACTGCTTGACTGCATAGCGAGGGGCAGTACCATTTTGTTAAAAAATTGCTTAGTCATTTCTGTAACCGCAAAATAGGGTTACAAAAACAGGGTTAACCTGTTGATTTAAAACTTCAACGTGACTATTTCCAGTCATGGTACTGTCTGAAACGTCATAAGAGGGACATGCCATTAGCATCAAGAGTACAGTAGAGCGTTGAAAATCCGAACTAATTGGGACCGAGGGGGGTTCGGATTATCAATTTGTTCGGATTTTTGAAATCAACCAAGAAAAAGCCATTTAGGCTAAAATATATGCCCTTTAATCGATTAAAGTGGTTAAACAGTACAAGAGGTAATGTAATTAAAATACAGTATGTAAGACTACTTACATATAATGATTTAGAAGAACCTGCACAGTAGGGTCAACATGATTACACACGTAACTCTCAATTAAAGTACAGTACATAATTAAAAGTTCACTTGTACATTGTAGCTAATGCAAACGAAAAATAAAAAAAAAATACTGTATAGTACACTACTCTATGTACGACACACTGTTATAATGATTACACAACGAGAAATGAATAAACTTTCCGTATGTTTACTGCTAGCGCTAAAGCAGCTTATTAGCGTAACAGTGAAAATACTGACAGCCAGTCTGCTGTGAGGGCGTGTGAGAGCAGGTATTAAGAAGTGTTTAAAAATAGATAATAATGTCAAACTGCGATGAAGTTTTTTTGAAATTTTTAACAACGCAATAATTGAAATTTACGAAAACGAAAACAAAATTTTTGCAGGGACTGACTCAGAACGCGTTCGGATTTTTGACGTTTCGGATTATTGACGTTCGGATTATCGACGCTCTACTGTACCTACTCTAATACTGTAATTCCTTTTGATTTAAGAAGATTCTGTTTGATGGTTATTGGAGTTGTAATTAAAACAAATATGCCTATTAGAAAGTGGACTCGTCGGAGAAAACAATACGCGTATGCCAATCAGGCCATGATGAAACTCAATGATGTGATAAGAGAATTCTACTCTTCTATCCGGATTACTTCAAGCAGATTATGGACTAGGTGGCTTTTGTAAAATTTATTTTAGTTTCTTATAACGATTCTCAGCTGAATATTTGGAAACTCCAGTTTCAAGCTCTACCTTTCTTTGTGATTTTGACCTGCTGAGTGAAGTAATGAAGTGCGTACTAGTTCTCATCCCTCATCAGGAGTTAGAGACTACTCTTTCACTACGCTTCCCGTTTCTAACAACACATTTTTCCACTTAATTGTTGATGATTTGGTTGGTGATTGAACACCTGGTAAGGTAACCTAAAATTGTGTAATTGATTCTAAAATGTTATCAAAAAAAAAATGGCCCACGCACAACACTTTACATTTTGCTCATCTAACTGTAAAAGTTACTTTGCAAATGAAAAAATATTGCACTCAAAAGAATTAGGTTATAATGTTCTGTTAGTGTAGTGGTTGTTTTAGTTTAAATCAAACAGCTGTTTAACAATCAGTTTTAAAACGGCAAAACGCTAAGCAAATAAACTCGTATTAACTCAAAAGTATTACAGAGGCACATAAATTGGGTTTATTCTTTCTGTCGCCAATTTGTTTCTATAAATAAACAGAGAATTGAAATTTTCACTGAAATTTTTTGATACCTTTATTTGGGATTTTAGGATAACCCTACACTGGATTCCACGTTCACCGTGCAGTACAGAGCGCCCATAAGCCATGTTATCCTTACGACAGTCACAGCGATAGTAGCCAACTAAAAAACATCAACTCCCATGCAACGCTCAGTCAGTTGACACAACCCTCATGACAATAAACGTGATGTTCTCTGTAATGGTAGTAGCATGTTTATTCTCCCGTAAGATCTGCACTGCATGGTGAACGTGGAATCAAGTGTAGAAAGGTATTGTACGTAAATCTTACGTGTAGGCGTTAAAAAAAAAAAACAGGCTCCTCCTTCCCCAAACTCACTTACAACAACCACCAGCCTGCAGAGCTATCAACATTTAGTCGCTGCCAGACAGCTGTGGTGTTAAGGTGTTTTGTTGTTATTTGTGAAAAGTTATTGAGTACTTTCCTGAAATCCTCACGTCATATTGACGTAATAATACCCTTGGCGGACATTAATAAACAAAGTACAACTAAACAAATGTCACATCAAAGAGTAATACTTTACTTCTCTATATTTGTATTCTATTGCCATGATTAGTTACTGTAAATAAAGTGTTTTTATTTTTTTTTTTGTAATTTGTGTAGTACTTTGCTAAATATTTACATTGCTTTACAAAATTTACTGACATAAGTATAGTTTTATTGCATCTTGGAATAGGTTACAATTTAAAAAGCAAAATATATTTAAAACAATAATTTAAAGAATGAAAGGCAAATAATGATAACTACACAAATCTGGAACAAATTCGCTTACTTTTATGTGTACCGTACGCCAAATTTACGTACAAATACCCATAGTGTCATGCTGAAACATAATACCTTTCTACGGTTAAAAAGTCTGTAAAGTTTCAAAGTTATTGGTTCAGGATTGAGAAAACAATAGAAACTCTAAAGTTTATACCTCTTTTTGAACTCACTGTATATAACTGCTATACAAATATATAAATAAATAGATGCAATTAATTTGTTTTCTGACATATTATAGATTTGTATTTTTCTTAACACTATCGCAACAAATAGACCAATCAAATGTACAAAAATAAACTGATGCCAAAATATGTACTAATTCCTATTTACACATTTGCACCAAAGAGTCTCTCCTCAAAACAAACCAACACTTCATCTATGCAGAATACTCTAGCTATTGTCCAGAAATAAACTATGTTAATTATTTGGAATTTATCAATCTATAGAGCAGCGGTTCTCAAACTTTATTGTGCTTTGGATTGTCTTGACTAAAATAAAAGTCAGCAAAATCTTTGTCACAGGTAGATGGCTCCCAAATTAAAAATGATGTACAGTACAGTCTCGCTAATCCGGTCTCCGATAATCCGGACGGCCCTAAAAAAAACTAGAAGCAGTATTTTACTGGGTACAGTACACGCAATTGTTGTTTGCCGAGAGCGAAAATAGTTAAGGGTTCATTTTGTCCTTGGCTATTTTTAGCGTGAAGAGAAAGCTCAGCTGAGGATAGAAAGGGTCGACCAATTATCTTTTGTCCCACAGTATTTTAAGGAAGTGACTCACTTCACCAGCTCGCCGCACTTTACCTGACTGCAGACTGTCTGTCTAACTATCTGTCGAATCAACAGTCCCTTTTTGATTTGTTTCTCGTTAGACGTTTGGAGTGAAATTTTCAGTGCGCCCTATTCATTTACACTGTGGTTTCAATAGCTGAAAATGCTAAAAAATCTTTGAAATTTGACAAACTTACAGTTTAATAGTGTGGGACGCTAGTGGTGTGTTCACAATTTAAAAATAAAAATGGTGTGCACTTTAAAAATCGAATAAAACCCAAACTTTTTTATACTTTTTAATTCGTGACATCAAAAGTTGCATTGCGAGAAAATATTTTGTTTTTAGGGCAGGTGCAAGCGAGAGAAATGTAGCTGAAAAGCTACATTTTCTGAAAAGTATTTTTTGAAAAAATTGGCTGTTGTAGTTTCTATCATACAACAGTTAGAACACGAGCTTCATTTCACGGGTAATGTGGTAACATGTACGGGTGTTCGGCCTTCGGCTTGCGACTTGCATCCGTCATATTGTGTGAGTATTTGACTCTAAAACTGGCTTCACTCTTGCGTTCGACTTGACCAGTCTATTTAATTTTGTGGTCGCTGATATTTACTGTATTACCAAAACACCAGTTTTAATACGTTTTCTCACTAAAAACACAAACGGTATACATTTCATGCATTTTTTAGGCTTTTTCCGTCTAATCCGGACTTTCACTAATCCGGACAGGGCCCGGTACCGTCAAGTCCGGATTAGCGAGACTGTACTGTATAAAGAATGGTTTAATATAATGTTGATGTGGCAGATTGAGTTCTGAGGGTATTTTACATCATGCACATATGGTTGTCAACATAAATAATTACTAAAACTAAATAACACATTTGGTGACAGATGAAAAATGTTGGTATTTGAGAAGATTAAGTCCATTTGGCATAAAAAGTAAATTTAGTACATACAACTTATTTTTAGGAGATTGTCTGACTAATATATGCACTATCGGTAGTTTATGTGTTAATATACATAATAACTTTGTACATCAAATATATACAAATTTATACAATGCCAATAATTATTGATATAGCAAACACTGATATTTTAATAAATTAACTTTACAATAATATAAAAGACACTATAGAAGAAGTACTTATTTAGCCACTCAAGCAATTGTAGTATAATGCAATGATAAAAATAATATATATAACAAACAACACAATTACACAATAACAGTTTTGAGCAAATATGATGTTATATGATGTCATTCACTGCAATTTTAAGTCTTAATAGTACTGTATGATTTTAAAAAGATATTAATGAAATTTGTCAAGTCATTTACAGTTTATTTTTTGTATCTATGACAAACACTACATGTAATATGATTTGACAAAATTTACTACATTCTACTCTTAAAAGTTAATGATTCAAAGCTTTTGAAGTTATGCTTTTACTGATCAAAATGACTTAACTAATTTACAATACCTCCAAAAACGCGATTACACTTTTCCAACGTTATACAGAAGGTCTTAAAACATTCAAGATCCTTGAAGGATGGAAACTAGTCAAAGACTTTAAATTTGAATAGCAAATGAGTGAACGTAAGTGATATTAGTTCTACAACTCTGGTTTGGGGACAAGAAGTCGCATCAGAGGTATTCTAAATCTTTATTGTTATTTATTGAGGGAGCTTAGATTAATATTATATGGCAAGTTTTGATTCAGCTTTTGAGACGTAATATAATCAAAGAACATAGAATGAAATAATTATAAAAAAATAATAAAACTTCCTGATAAAAAAAATGTTTTGGTTTGTCGTTAAATATTTGTTATTAGCCAGTTGAATCGTATTCTGACCAAGACCCTAAAAAAAAAAATCATATAACTAACCTTGAAATATGTAAATGAATTAGCTTTGGTGTCAGATTGTTTGTAAAAGATTTTTAATGAACCAGGAGTTTTTAAGTTGTATCTTAAATACTTGATACCATTCCATATCAAATAAAAAAAAAAGCATTAAAATATCTTTAAGCTATTGCTTGGTTACGCCAGGCATAATAATTTTTCTGGAAACATCAGGTGCCCATACATCATTTACTTGTTTATATTTTTAATAGGTACTTATTATGATGATTTTTAAGTGCTGGTAGAATATTTAGAGACTGTACCTATTACAAGTCCACAAACTACCAAAATAAATGTTTCCAAATATGTAAACTGTAACTCATCTTTGCCAAACTACAGAGACAAGATCATATGCCCAGAGAGCCTACTGTCATACTTTGTAACGAGTAATGCCAACATCTGTAATTGGATACAGCAATCAGACAAATTAACAATTACGACTAAACACCGCATTGCTCTAGTTACAACTGAGATGATATTGGCAAACTTACGGGGAGGCAGTGATCTTTTTACTGTGGAATAGTTGTTATTTTTGGCAATCAGCTTGCTTACTTTTGATTACACTTTTCTTATTCCTGTTAGTCATCACTGTGTAGAATTATAGAATCAAATATCACACATAAAACATGTTTTAAATATAAAACTCATATCGTTAAAGTCATTATGAGTCCAAACAAATTGGATTGTAGTTGTTTAAAAAATATGAATGTGTAATCAAAAGTAATTTAAGGTAGAGTTAATTGACAGTGTTAATGGAATAATTCATGAATCCATCTAATAATAAATTCCTTTACCACTAATAAATAAAATTAATCTTGTATCTAATACAGTACTTCACCTCAATAATAACAATAAATAACTTAAACATGTACAAAGCAAATGAAGTTACAGAATAAATGGCTGTACATATTGTACTTTGAAATAATTTGAAATATCTCGCATACAAAAAATAGCAGTGGTAAAGTTTTTAAGGTATACACTTTTTAAGAATACAGTAAGTCTCTAATATTCAAGATTTTCCTTAGTGTCGGAGAAGCGGCGTATATGTTAAAAAGAAAACAAGATTATCTAAATATATTATCTTAAAATACATTATTTAGAAGGTTGGTTTATGAGACTTAAATATTTACGTTTTTAATAATTGAAAACCAAATTTAAATACACAATTGAAAATTAAATTAAAGTAGCTAAAATTATTTTGAACTTCTACTTTTTTTCAAAATAGTTCTTAGCTCTAATGTAGCAATCAGAATTACTTCATTCTTTAATTAAAACAATCTTGAGAGTTGAAGATTCATCAGACCCTCATATATTATATAATTTACTATTTTGATTGTTGCTTAAATGTTTATAATCTTATGTAACTAATTCAATGACTAATAGTAAAACAAATTGTTATACTTAAATTAATGATATACAATTCATAAAATTAGTGTCGGGTAAAGCATTTACCAAAACAAATTGATTAAAAGATTATCTCATACAAAAACCGAATGTTAAAACAGGTCATGCTGTTAAAACAATATTGAAATGTATAACAAATAAATATTACTATTTTAACCTGAGAACCAATCTCAAAAGGATTGTCTTATTTAAAAGTTTCTTAAACTTAAATAATGCACAATTGATCATCAACTGTGGTAAATTTGTTGATGAATAAAATGTGTTTATTATTTATAATGACTAGATAACTATTTGAATAAAATGAAATAGTAAACACGTTGATCGTAAGCTGCAGTAGATTTTAACTGCAGCATTAAGCGATAACCCTTTTGAGAATCAAGTATATTTTGTACAGTCTAAGGTATATGACTTTGTAGGCTCTATATCGCACCTTCCTTTTGTGTGCAAGATATATTTAATTAGTAAATGGCAGCCACTGTATAGGAATTTGCACCACACGAATTGGTTCGTCTTTCTTTGGAAAATAACATCACAAAACCTATTTAAATAAAAGTTGTTACATTCATAAAGTTTATAAAAGCAGCACTAAAGTGCCAGTTTAAACTTTATGCTGATTGTTCGATGAATGTACTGCACAATACCATCCCATTCTTAGTTCACTTCTTAGTCACAGCAAAGAGTCTTGATTTGAATTGTGCGCTTCATAGTCGTACATCACTGTTGGACTGTTGGTAGACTTGCTAAGTTTTAATACAACATGTTTACCGTTATTTGCATATGTGTTACCAAGAAGTGGCTCGGTATTCTCCGTCCAAGAGTTAGAAGCAGTTCTAGTTTCGGACAGTGATGGCAATTTTGTGGGAGAGTCAAAATGAGCAGAACCATTCTAAAAATGATAAAATTCTAGCTTTAAAACCATAAAATTAATAAAAATCAACACATTACATTTTTCGCTATACTGATTTTTTTTTAGAGCTTTCACTGAGTGCTCCTTCCAGAAATTCCACTGTGTCTGTGTTTTTAAAACTATCAAAGAGAAAAATTTCGAATAACTTAAAAAAAAATTATTAACCTTAGATCAGTAACCATTCGTACATTTTAGAATGAAGGTTGCAAAAACTAAAACTAATTTTTGTCTGAAGACGGGTAGCTTCAGGTTGGCCTTGGCCGTGAGAGAGTAAGTGTTTTTTTTTTGAGTTAATGAACAAATCTTTGTCATGGTGACAAATGGTTAGTGATAGTGCAACTAGTAACCTTATAGAGCTCCGCCATGCTTAAAAATGAGTGTGATATTCTTGGAAAAAACTATAAAAACAAAAATTCTACTCTCCTATGGTCTGTTTACACATAATTAAGTTTCATTTCATTAATATATCATCCTACCGTTGGTACTCACTAACTGATTTATTACTAAGAATTAATTCAATACAAATTACAAAATTTTAATGCCATTGTAATACTTCATTACATTCAATTATTAAGAATTAAAATGCTATAAATTAGTTTATAGAAGATAGTGGTGTGTGTGTTTATTAAAATCAAAATTGATTTTAAAAAAAACTTGATACATATTTTATTTAACCCTGGAACTGTCAGACTACTCAATTTGAGTGGTCGTGGGGGCGTGGCACGTGAAAACGATCAATTTTGACAACTCTACTTGTAATGAATATTTCACCCACTAAAAACTATCCAATCGCAATAAATCAAAAACCGTTGAAAAGGAAATGATCTAAACTTTAATTTTTGCATTTACAAGTTTTTTCTAAACTATATATTTACATACGTAATCATCGTTGCAGTTTTTTAATTTTCTAAAAGCCAATGTCGCACGAATTTTAATGCACCAAAACTACCTTTAATTCCAGTTTCTATGTCTTTCAATACAGCCCGCCCGGTATTTTTCTGAGTTATATCTGTATACTGAAGGATTCATCACACTTTTACCTATCTGAAACTGCCATCCAATCCAAAATCGGACAAATAGTTCCAAAGATATGGAATTGTCTGTAAACCTTTGCAATTGAGCAGATTTCAACCAATAAAACAACACATTTTGCGTTCGAGATATCTTTTATAATTCGAATTATTTCAATAGACTTTTTGATATCTATTTATAGACCAAAGTTCAATCTTTCATTTGGTGTAAAGCAAACTATATTTGACTTTTTAGATGTTATTCAAACAGCAGTTGAAAGTTCATATTTGCACAGAATTCATACTACCGCTTGAGTTTGAAAAACAAGGTAGTTTCCATTGTCTTCAACGGTCATATTTTGAATTTCCTTTGTCCGCACAAGGTTTCATTTGTTTCATCTTACTTTTGTCATTCAATTGATTCTAAGTAAAACACTTTTATGATGAGGTAATATACAAGTATACAGTTCAATTCTTTGATTTATTCTCTACACTTTGTTTTAATAATATTTCATTTTTGGGCAAAGCATATATTAGTAAATTACGTTTCAAATTAGGCGATTTTGTTAGCAATCGTGTATTTGGAACACAAAAACTGGTGTTTTCGAAATAAGAAATTTGAAATCGATAAATGTTTTTATACAGTTCTATTTAGAACTAAATTACGAAACTTTTTTACATTTACGAAAAAACTACAAAAAATGTTTACGACTTGTTATGTAGGCCTAAAGTTGAACTTTTCCTTTCGTTACTGAACATTTTTTGCTTCTTGAGCTAATAACTTTTACAATTTTACATCAATAAATTTTTAAATTACATATATGGATTTTTTGAACCTTTCTCTACAAAAAAGGTACAGAACACTTTTGGATTGGTATACAATTACTATATTTGGCGAATTTTTGAAAATATGCTTGCACACGCACCGAAATGATTTGGCGTTGCAAAACATTAACACGGACAGTTGTAGGGTTAATGATGTTCCATAGTAAAATAATCTTTAAATAAATTTAATATTTCTTCAAATAATGGTAAATTAGTTGTCAGAAATTAAATTGTGTTTATTGATTATTATCTTTACTTTATGCCAGTTAGATTAATCAAGACAAAGAGTAGCGTATGGTATAAGAAAACCGAATGTCAGGTATAGTTTATCGGCTTTTTTAGCTTTTCTTTTTTTTTACCAAAATAAAATATGATACTCTCTAGAAGTCTTAATATTTTTGTTGCTTTCTTAATCTAAAATAAGGAACAAATAGATTTAAAAAAAGGGTTTTAGTGTTTTTATTTACTTTTAAACTAATCAATTTAAGACAAACATGGATGTTACAAAACTTTTGTCCAGGAGTGTATGTTGGAGATGCCAACTGTAACAAACTGCAAGAGTGGATTTATCCACTGCACCACTCTACTCCCAAACAAAAATTAATTGGAAGTGAAATTATTATTGCTAAGTTATTCATCATGTTGCTTTCATAATTTTAAATACATAATATACCAATATTAAATACATGTAGACACAAACAAAATTACAGCCCAAAGCATTTAAATAGATATTTTCCTTATTTTAATTATGTAACATTAAAAAACAAAGTATAGGTTTTACAATAGGTCGTATTCATAACTTTGTGTCTGTTTATATGTAGTATTCAAACTTTAAAATTAAAGTTAAACATTATGTTCATATATAAAATGTTTTGCTCATATTTTTAACGTTACAAATTTCAAGTTAAAAAAATGAAATAATGGTCTAAAAAAATTAGGATTATTAAATAGAGGAATCCTTAAATTATGTGAGGCAATATTAAAGGTAACTAATAATATGTGTGATCCATTATTAATTCTATCCATTTAGTGAAATAAAACTATGGATCTCTTTCCATGTTTTGCACTGTAATGTCATTAATAAGCACAAAAATATGCAATATACATACATGAGTCCATGTAGGAGCTCTTGTTCCTCTATCCGAAGATCGAATTGACCATTGAGTACTTTCATTTGATTTTGCTGAATTTGTTCTTTGGCGGATTGGCAGAGAAAATTTTCTTAATGGTTCTGGTAACACCAAATCTCCTTGCACGTTCTCTTCTATTTGTACAGAAGACAAGGGCACATCCAGGCAAGGTGTCAATAGTCGTGGATTATTCGCTAAAAACTCTACAATCTCTGATACTTGTGGTCGCCTTTTGTAATCTGTATTCCAACATGAGCGAATCAATCCTTCTCTATTGAAAAGAAATACACAATCAATTTAATCCTATTATAATGTAGGGTACAACAATATACACAATCTCTTGAATATACATAACATATTAATAACTTTATGAATTATATTATAACTTTACTACTTACAGTTTAAATAAATTTAGAATATATAAATATATTAGTTTGTGGCTAAATTTTTATATCTTGGTTAATGCTTCAATTTTTGCTATCTGGAATACTGGATCAATCTGCTTTACCTCATTAATTTTCGGAATTTATTTAATTACAGGAGTAGTTTTGCTGAATTTTTTATTTTATAGAATATGCTTTGATTAATAATAATCAATATTACCTTAGTTTGGTACGTCAACTAATCCT
>JAGFPH010003959.1:122474-133373 GCA_018207615.1 Philaenus spumarius | reverse complement strand
ATCCTACACAACTGTCTTCCACATAGGCTTAAGGCAATGACAGATGAAAATTCATTTAAGAGGGAAGTGTTGAGATATTTGAAGCAGGGCATCTTTTATTCTATGGAAGAATTCATGGGACTGCCATCTACCGAATGATGGAGGTGCTTTTCTTTTTTATATGTTTCAGGGCACTATATAAAGAAAGTAATTTTTGGAAGCGCAAAATTATATTAAATGTAAAAAGTATTGATAGTGTTGAAATTTAATATATATTAAAATTAGTTTTAAGAAGCATGAAGTTGCAAAAAGAAGAAAAATGTATGTTTTGTTGTATTTTGGATGTTGTTGCTATCACATTTGAATGTGAATATCATTAGTTGTTTTGTTTATTGATGTGTTTTGTTGTTTTTGGTTTTGGCTGGTGCTGATGTTGTGTTGTCTATGTAATGTTTTAATAGTCCTGTAATAATGACGCTTGCTATACAAAATGTATTTTTGTCAAAGGCGAGAGAAATAAATAAATAAAAATACTGAATTTCATTATGATGGCTTTGGCCGTTCTTGAGAAAATCTATTGTGACAGATGGGCAAAGTGGGGGAAAGTCCATCCAACATAGAGTCACAATGATAGAGTTCAATGTTTTGTAATGTGAAACGCATATCACATGTTACGCAGTCCATAGATTGGCTGCACTTTGCTTGATGACGGTTCCACGTAAACCAAAAAACTACAATTAGTTAGATAAGATATAGAGTAACCGTTGAGACACTGCACTGATAACAGAGATGGTCAAGGTTCATGAGATTGACTATTTATTATACGATAATTTAATGTATTGTCTCTACTAATGTTATGAAATAAAACACTTTTACTTGTCAGCGTTTATTGTTTCCTCTTGTTATGATGCTGACAACTCAATGCATCTTGTACAATGTAGCAGCAGTGTTCAATAAAATAGGAGTTTTCAATAAATATATGTACAATAAATTGGGGGTTCATTTGTTTGTATTCTTATTATTACATTAACCCTACAACTGGCAATGTTAAAGCTAAAATTGGCCGGCCCGTTTTTAGCGTTTTGCAAGCATATTTTTAAAAATTCGCCAAAAATAGTAAATGAACCCCAATCCAAAAGTGTTCAATAGCTTTTTTGTAGAAGAAACTTCAAAGACTTCAAATATGCCACTAAAAATTAGTTTCTTTTGAAATTGTAAAAGTTATTAGCTCAAGATTTCAATGGGCCTAATTTAAAAATACATAAGTAAAAATCTTAAACTTAAAACATTAACATTAACCGTAACCAGTATCATTTAAATAAAGAAGCGGTACAAATAAATTGTAACTTTTCTTTATTAAGTGACAATAATAAGACTTATTAGCGAATTTCCATAGGAAAAATGAGCTACTGGAGTGGCCCTTATGGTAAGACCCAAGGTCGGGAGTAACAAATGAGCATAGATCATGGTCCCCAGAACACGTTTTGGGGTGTCATTAGAAATCATATATATATATATATATATATACAGGGTGGACCAGCTAAAGTATGACAATAGCTAACTTTTAAAATACGATTCGGACCTTATAATTGTTGGTTGAAACCTTAAAACATAGGCCTATAAACTTAATTTTGGAAATTTGCTCAACTCAGCGGTTCAGCTGCATGGTCGAATTATTTTTAATAAGAAATACTTCAAATCTAAGGAGTAATTAGTAAACTAATTTGAGAATAACTACCTGAAACTAGAAGCTGCAAGATGTTCCTTTACGGCAGTTGCAGTTTCTTCGTTAACTTTGATTCCACGTTATGTCGCTAAGAAGTCATCGAGGAGTGGGAATAATTAACTAATTCTAAATTTGATCAAGATGGTTGCTGTGGTAATGAATGTAAATTCATTCAACCTTGTGTAATAGGGCACACCTAGAATTGTGTTGGTGTGAATCGAATCAGCTGTTTTATTAGTTACAGGGCAGGGATTGAACCTATGTACCATTTTCAATCCATAAAATCAATATTTAGCAAAATCCTTGCTTAGTGCACCTGTACATAGTTGTATGAAGGTACCCTGAAAGTTTTAAGTCTCTAGCTGTCATAGTTGTTTTCTGTACATTAATTGTGAATGTCAATCAAGACTTCCTTTTAGCGAATTTCCATAGGAATTAGCTATTACAGTGGCCCTTATGGTAAGACCCAAGGTCAGGAGTAGCAAATGAGCACCGATCGTGGTCTTGAGAACATGTTTTGGGGTGTCATTAAAAATCATATATATATGTATATATGTGTTCGCACTCTAGCGGCCGCATTTTAAGTCCAATTTGTTTAAAATTTGGTACACATGTTGGTTGTCTACATCGCTCGGACGAGTTCTTTAGCCAAAAAAATCCAACAATCGGAAGCACGTTTTTTGACCGGAAGTAAATATTTTTTGAGATTTTTCCTATGAGAATGAAATTTTTTTGATTTTTTTTCTAAAAATATAAATGTAGGATGTTATTCTGCATATTTTGTTTTTTTATGCGACCTTATAGCTCGCTTGGGTCCCCCAAAATTGATCAAAACGTAAAATACCATAGAAGTACCCCGTTCAAAGCCATGTGGTGGATTCTACCGTGGGGTTGGCGTGCGAAGCACGAAATTAATTGTGTATTGAAGATATTTCCAATACGGGGTTGGCGTGCGAAGCACGCAATGTTTTGTGTATTGAAGATACTCCCAATATGCGAAATGGCGTGCGAAGCATTTTGCAGCTATTCAGCACCGTCGCGAATAGACCTATTAACCAAATTGTTGGTTGAAACCCTAGAACATAGGTCTATAAACTTAATTTTGGAAATTTGCTTAACCACGTCAGCGGTTCAGCTGTGTGGTCGAATTACATTTGAATATTTGAATTACATTTATATTTGAAGAAAAAACTCAAAAACAAATTCATTCTCATAGGAAAAATTTCATAAAATAGTTACTTCCGGTCAAAAAACGTGCTTCCGACTGTTGGATTTTTTTGGCTAACGAACTCGTTCGAGCGACGTAGACAACCAACATGTGTACCAAATTTGAACCAAATCGGACTTGAAATGCGGCCGCTAGAGTGCGAGCACATATATATATGATTTTTAATGACACTCCAAAATGTGTTCTGGGGACCATGATCGGTGCTCATTTGCTACTCCCGACCTTGGGACTTACCATAAGGGCCACTGCAATAGCTCATTTTTTGCTAAAAATACTTGAAAATGGCTGAATAGCTGAAACGGCCGTCGTATACGACAGCAAATTGCATATTGTAGACGGTAAGTCAAAATATATATATTTATTACATCAATATTCGGAATGGCGATAAACAAATGTATTGATTAATTCTATTTACAGCCAGTATTCGTGCTATTTAATTTCAATTTTTAAGTTTTAATAATTTTATGCTTATATAACTCCCCCCCAGCAAGGGTTGGACTAACAAAATTAAAAATTTTATTATAATTACTTGTTCGGACATTTGCTATCATTTGTGTGTTAAATAACCAAACACGACGTTTCGGGAATACAAATCAATTCCCGTTCTCAAGTGACTAAAACTAACGTTAGTAATAAGGTTAGTAATAGTTTGTAGTTTTACTTTGTTCACCCTTACATAGGCCTAGTTGCCTAGGTTTATGTACCGTTAGTTTTAGTCACTTGAGAACGGGAATCGATTTGTATTCCCGAAACGTCGTGTTTGATTATTTAACACACAAATGATGGCAAATGTCCGAACAAGTAATTATAATAAAATTCAACATCATCATTAACAAACAATAACTTCAAACTGAGAAAATTAAAAATGTTTCATTCACATCAATTCAGAACAAACTATATAATTTTACAACATGTTTTGTTTGCCTTCACATAAAGTTAAGCGCCTGGAGTAAAAATCTGTTAGTAATGGGTGGACAATGAAACCTGACGGTTTTCAAAATAAAATTAAGTTATAGGAAATAAAATTTACAATTTATTAAAATAATAAAAATATGAACATAGATATGCCATTTTTATTTATGGAATATAGTATCACTTAGGTGTTCCCCACCAACATCCACACATGTTTCTAATCTTTTCTGAAAATTTGCCATTACTCGACGTACCATGGACATTGGTATTGCAGCAACTTCATTTCTTATCGTTTTTTTTAAATCGGCAATGGTGTGAAGTTTTGTAACAAAAACTTGGCTCATAAGGTAGGCCCACAACCAAAATTCGCAAGCAGTTAAATCCAGAGACCGGCCAGGCCATGCGTCATCACAAATACATGAACAGTCTTTGACAGCCCGCGTGCGCAGTCGCTCAATCTTGCTGACTTCATAATGAGTTCATTTCTACTCCAAACTGCTGCAATTGCGGAACTAAAAGGTCCTGAATCACTTCGATGTACCGTTTGTTATTTACAGTAACTCTTTCACCAATTAAAAACAAAAGAACAAAGCACAGGTAGCAGGGGGAAAAAACAACTCGTGGGGAAGGATGGCGAGTCCTAAATACGATGCTGCAAGGAGGGGAGTGTAAACAGACCCAAGACCGCTCCGTCATTCACTATAAAGTACAGTCCCGCTAATCCGAACTAATTGGGACTGAACACGGTTCGGATTAGCGGGAATTCGGAATAGGCGGATTTCATAAATAATACCAACGTATTGACATGTTAATGGGTAAATAATGTGCGGGGTCATCTGCTAATGGCAGCTCTATACAGCGTTGATCGGCTTGCGAACAGGTTCAGTGAAAGTCAGAAAGGAAATGCATTTCCTTCGATGACTCATAGCGCCCCTACCCCTCTCCCTCAAACATATTTTTGAATCACTGCACTGAGCACTAGTCTAGTTGTATCTAGTTCAGTGTTTACTCTAGGGGAGTTTGATAAACTGTGTGCGCTTATTACAAATTTATCGACGCAAACAGACCGACTTGGAGGAAAGCGAGGAACAGGAAATCATATCACACAGACGCGGCAAATGCTCTTGACCACGCGCTACGCTACATCAAACAACATGCTTCATCAACACCAAATTATGTTATGTTCATCATGGCGGAACATTGCATCCTCAAGTCGATTCAGTATTCTTTGACGGGAAAAAATCACTGACGTTACTTCTTAACCCTTTGCGGTCGCAAGTCGAGTATACATCGACACGCCCCTTTTCCGCTGAACGCTCGCATGTCGAGTTGTACTCGACAGCAACGTAGATCAATTTCTTTCCAATTTTAGAAGCTTTATTCACTCTATGTTTGTAATTTTCGACTCTATGACACTTTTGATGCTATTCCAGACAAACATATTCATGGTTCTTAAATGTATAAGGCTGTGAAAAATAATTAAAATTAGTTTTATCAGCTGTTGTAGTCTGTTCTTAGCAGACTACGTTTGTTAGTTGTAAACGTGTTGAATTCTTGGTGTTCTATATGAAAAACCTATTGAAAATGAATTATTATATGAAGAATCGGATATTAATCTTATCTTCTAAAGCGAGAGATAATTGTCTGTCTGCTAAATGGATCTGGAATCTCCGTCTAAGGATTTTTGATTTTTTGATTTTATATGGGGCTTTTGGCCACGAGAAATCGATTGGAAATGGTCACCAGTCTGGGAAAATTAGTTTTCTACATCTTTTTATTAAATTAAAAAGTGAAATTTGTCCATTTTAAACAATAATAAGCACAGCTGCTGCAAATGTTTTCAATGTCATTACAATAATCATCTGTTTTCTTTTAAACGAAGCACAGCTGATGCAAATGTTTTCAATGCCATTACAATAATCATCTGTTTTCTTTTAAACTGTATTTTATTAGAGGTAAGCCTAATGTTGTATCTATTTATAGTTACCATGGCAACGAATACTTCTGCTAAATAAACCATACCCTTTATTTAGTTGTTTAATGTTATAGGCCTAACCTAAACGATGTTCACGGAAATTTGCAATAATAGTTATTGAAATCATAGCCCTGCTTATAATCGAGCTTTAGCTCGGTCTCCTGGTACTGTTAGTAAAGTGAGTGTTGGAAGAGTTGGAACAGTTATTGAAAACAATAATGAGACTGACAATTTATTAGTGACTTTGAAAGTGATACTGAAGACGATACTGGTGATGACTCTAGGCCTAGTCCTGTTTCAAGTTCTTCCAGAAGTACCACACTCGCAAAAATTTCAAGTAGCCTAACTTATATTATAGGAAGGACTAGACTTTTGTATTTTATATTTTGATTGTGAAAACAATTTTATCGTTATATAATGTTTTTATGTCGAAGTATAAGCTTATGAATTTCAGATTTTCATTCATAATAAGTTTTTTTTTAGAAAAATGTAATACCAATAGGCCTACTTATTTTCAAATAAATATAGGGCAAGTACTTTTTTTGAAGCTTTTTAGATATGTTCAAGTAAGAAAACAAGTTTATTGAATCATAAGAAATAGAACAGGTTTAATGTTTACGATATTGTGATGTACAATTTTACTGCTAAAAAGTCCAAAATTAATTACATCTTGGGGAGCATCTGGGTCATATTTAATGAGACCTCAAAGGGTTAAAAGTGTGTGTAATTTAATAGTGCTTTGTGTTTAGCAGTGATTAAAAATTATTCTACAAATTGTATAAATAGAGCCGACAAGTACTGTAAGCGACCAGCTTTCATTCCTATTTCGTTTCAGGCGTTTTCATCAAGATTAGACTCTGTGTATGTCTCTATTTAACTATTTTATAAAACAATAAATGTACGTTTTTTTCACGAACGTCTTTTTAATTTCTCCTGTTTTTTGAGTTTGAAAAATCGGTATTTTTTCTGAACTCTGTTCCGAATGGGCGGATTTTCGGATTCTACTGTACTACCCGTTCGCTAAAGGTCACCTTACTATTGCGTTGGGTAAGGAGTGGAAATGTTTTCAGGATGTACAAGGCAAACGAAAGTTTTGTTTTCTTTCTGTTCAATCTAACACAAAAGTTTTTATTATAAATTCACTTATTGAGAAATCATCTCAATCTATGAATTCTTTATCGAAATCAATTCAGTCAACTCACATTTATTGGTTAACAGAATTGATTTTGCAAAAGTTTTTTTATTTTATTTGTCCTGTTTAATAAGGAAACTTAGATAACTGAGGTACAGCATGATAAAACTAGTTGTTCCATATATTTACAGACAAAATTTACTGTGCAATACAGTACAAACAATACAGTCATCTTACTTGAATACAAATGGAATACAATTTTGTACGCTCATATTTATAAATTTTTATTCTTACAAAATTTTAATTGGCTGCCATTCTGAAATGTGTAGAATCGATTGGTAATTTCTCTGGAATTGCGCCCTTATAATATTAAGTATAGGTAGAATTATTGGAAAAGAACCGTGGCCAGTTGAGGGTTCGCGCAGGTAAAAGCGGAGCGGTACGGTGGAGGGGCAAGCCCTCCCCGCTCTCCCGCCGCGCTGACTCCTCTCCCACTCCGAGTCGAAGCGAGACGCACGGCGTGGCGTGAGGTTGATTAAAGAATGTATGTACTATGTTGAGTTGTAAATTCTATCTTTAATAATGATAAACACAATTTTCTTTACAGTACAATGTGCTTCAGACTCGTATTTAACAAAGAGGTGTAACAAATAAAAATTTAATTCTCTATCTGAATATTTAATATTTGAATAAATTAGTTTCAACCTATGAGTTTTGTTTTCAGTGGAATTATTATTAAAATACAAAACATTAAGTTGTAGTTTAATTTTATGATACGCCCGTGGCTGCACTAGTCGACTCAATAACATTGATTTTCAATTTAAACAACTCTTTTTGTTCTTTTAAATGACTGTAAACATTAAACACTATTTCGCGGGCTTGGCCACGAAGCTATCTGTCTGAAACACATGCTGACCGCGATGTCGATGCCATGGTGAAACATGAGAGACGGTGCAAAACAACGCAGGTAACGTGGCGCGGCAATAACAACAATGGACGGGCTCGATACGCACAGGGCAATGTACAAGGAGCAACTGAGAAGGGCGCTCCGCCCACCACTGCGCGCGCATCGCCACTCCAATAGCATGCGTTGACGGCTAGAAATTGGGCTTCTGCGCAGGTTCTTTTCCAATAATTCTACCTATAGTTTGCAAACTTTCAACGTGTATCATTCTCCGTTCAAAAATTATTAATTTTTCCGTTAAAAATATTTAAAAAGTAGCTAGATAAAAACTAACCATTTTCGAGCGTATGTACCCGTACATAAAAAACTTTTCTTAATTTTGTATAAAGTAGTTTTTAAGTAGTAAACGTCAACAAATTCTTTCCACCTCTCCATGTTAGAACAAAATGTCTACAAAATCCACTTGATAACGTCGATTGTTTAATTCCGTACAATTGGGTGGATTTAAACAATTTCCTTTTGCCAAACTCTGGCTGAAAGAGCACCTACCTTACCAATATTAATTCATCTCGATTATTAAACTGTGGCCAAGAGGTTTTTGTTTTCCCGTCGGTATATTGGTAACAACCTGTACACGCTTTTGCTTAACCTTTGAGTTAAATCTTGGTTCTTGCTGAGTACGTTCAAATATATTCCCAAGACTATGAGCAGTCCGGACCAGACGTATCTGCACAAAAACAAAATAAGCGTACAGTAGAAATATTTTAGCAATTACATTTTACATAATCTGTGTTATTATAAACTTAATTTAAAGAAGAACCCAAAGTATCTAAATGAGTATTGAAAGTACGGGGTGTTTCTACATGAATATCAGGGTTTTAAAGGTTGGCGCGTAGAGCAGCAGACAAACACATGCAGATGTTTTCTTGTGTCAGTATGGACGTACTAATTAATGTGTATTATGCATTTTTCCATTCACATTTGACGTATGGTATAACACTATGGGGTAACAGCAGTGGTTCTAAGAAAGTTTTTGTGTGGCAAAAAAGAATCATAAGAACTATAAATAATATGGCAGAAAGAAATAGTTGTTTATTTATATCTAAAGAATTTAAAATAATGACAATACCCAGTTTATATATTACTAGGTGGAGTGGTTTTTGAGAAACTGTGATCAGTCAAAACTACCCCTAAACCCCCAAAAACTACCCCTAAAAATATGAATATCAAAATGAAGTTTCTTTAGTTTTCCTATTTATATCACAAAGTATACACATGCCAAATTTAATTTTTCTAGTTTTATGGGAAGTAGGAGAATTAGTGATGATGAGTGAGTGAGCGAGGGCTTTGCCTTTTATATATATAGATTGTTTACTAGATGTAAGGCTAATTTAAAGAACTGTACTTTCAGGCAAAATATTCATAGTTACAATACTAGAAGGAAATATTGTATAGATCCAATGCATGTAAGGCTTAAAAAAAACTGACAACAGTCTTTTATGTATGAAAGTAAAACTTTTTAATAAATTGCCTGAGGAGGCTTGGACAGCTGGATTAGGGAATTTTAAATTAAGAGTCGGTAGTTGGCTCAAATTTAAAGCTGTTTATTCCATCCAGGATTATTTGATTTGTGATACTAATTCATTAAGTTTTTAAATGGGCTGTTTATTAAAATATGTTGTCTTTTTGTAGTTGATTGTGGTTGCATATTTATATTTGATTTTAACTGTTTCTTATCCTAATTTTATTTTATTGTTATATTGAAGTCACTTTTAAAGAATGATGTGTTGGAAAAATTGTGAAATTTTACTCCTAGAGATTTTGTTATACTATGTTGACACTGTCTATTGCCATAAAAAATGTGCTTAAGGGGGCGCTACCCTGTCGACCATATTGAATCTGATTTCCATAAGAGCAATGCTACAGAATAAGTCATTTTTTTTCTGTTAATTCGTGGAATAAATTTAAAAATTTGGTTTCATTTTGAAGTACTGTCATAAGCGGATGTTTATTGCCGAATACATTTTCAAAAACCGTTTTATTGTTTTCATAAACGTATGATATAAATAGTAAAAAATGGTAAACTTTATTAAATTTTACTCAGTTGCAAAAAGAGATATTGCAAAAAACCTTAGCAATCAACACCCACAATCTATTTTACTTTAAGAAAAAAAATACAGCTTTCGTTTTTTGACAAAAACAACACAAAAATATGCTTAATATGCTTAAGGTATGTTTTGGTTATTTAACATTGAAATTGGTAGCCAACTTCACCGTTTTGAATGTAGAGAGCCAAGCCTTAATGACAATAAAAGATTTTGAATTTTCTCCCCTGCTCGTCTTTAGTACAGTATACTGTGAGATGACATTAAACCTTTCACTGAGATTACACAATGGGTTTTAAATAAAGTTGGAAATATAAACCAAAATTAATTTATTGGGTAGTCCGTCTAATAAAAAATCAAACAAATCAAAACACTAAATAACATGGGCATACGCAGAATATTTTTATATGAAACCGCGTACGCAGCTAACCACCGAAAATTTATACATCTATATAAATATAAATGTTTGTTTGTTCAAAATCTTAAATCTCTGAACGTTCTTCACCGATTGCTTTGAAATTTTTACACAACATTGCGTTAGAATCCAAGAGTGTTTTTATATAATTTTCAAAAAAACAGCGCCATCTGTTGGACGTAAAAAGAACACAACCCAAGTTGATTTCCTACAACTTTCCCACTGATGAAACATCGCTATTTGAAAAATTAAAAAATCCTCGCTTACTGAAAATTTTATGTCAGATGATTCCTGAACTAAAGTTTGTATTTTACTTTTTTAATGTGTACAATTATGTAAAAATATATTTCAGGTAGAAAATGAGATGAGTAGAATTTTACAGCTGTCCCCTAAAAACCTGTTTTTTTTATTTTTTATTAAAGATAACTCAACCCATAAGTCACCTACGGCTAATGAGAGCAAAGCAGGCCACGTATCGGCAAAACTATTTGGTCTGGTAAGAGACTACTTTTCTTAGCCTGCA
>JAGFPH010003959.1:106363-122374 GCA_018207615.1 Philaenus spumarius | reverse complement strand
CGGCAAAACTATTTGGTCTGGTAAGAGACTACTTTTCTTAGCCTGCACGATCTGATAACAGCGCAAACATTCTCACCCGCCTTATTTCGTGCTCCGGACTGTAGGTACAATACCTGCTTTTTTGTCTTAAATCCAATCCTAAAATCACTTGGTGATCAAAAAATGATGTCGTCATCACGTTCAAAACGTCCAACAAACTTGAATCTATATTGAACAGATCTACTAATAAAAAACTCGACTCGACACTACAAACGGGAATCAACAAACTATCCTGTAATGATTGCAAGAATTATACAGGTCAAACAAGACGTCCTTTTATAAAACGGTTGAAGGAACACTCGTCAAAAACAAGACGGGGGACTGTAATTTCGAATTTTGCGGAACATCTAATAAATAACGACCATGGTTACACAGATTTTTCCCAAAACATGGACATCCTACACGTATGTAAGAAAGGCCGCTATATGGATTCATGAAAAGAGTTTGCTATTTATAAAGCTGTAAAAACCGAAAATAAACACCTGTTAAACGACAATGTTTCCTTCCCGGCGAATATTGTGTTCGACACGATGATAAAATTGCAGGGTTGTAACGTTTCTCAACCAAACAGTGATAAGGACTAAGTCAAAGGGAAGTGATAGACCACCAATCCTTAATGAGTAGAAGAAAAATTAGATAAGTCCTACATGGCACTGAAACAGGCTATGGAAAGTTTATTAATGATCAACACAATAATCATCGAGAACTTTACGTTTTTGTTGTAGGGGGTCATCCTTGTAACTGAAAGGTTAGTGCACCTGACTTGGAAACTGAGTAAAGATCATGGATCCAGTACGATAAAGTTGATTTCAGAAGATGATAACACGCCATCGCTTTAGTCTTAAAACAAACAAAAATCTTGATAAGGATGTAGATGTATGAAGGATTTAACACGTAACTTAATTAGACAATCAATATATTTTGTGCAACCAAACACTGTAGAATTAAAAAGATTCAATATACAAAACAATGTGTAACCATTAATTAACAGTTTATCTGCAGGCATTGGACTGCTAGCCTAACTGAAGATTTTGGAACGCAGGTTGAGGTAGGGGTTAACATATAGAAAGTGTAGGCCTAATGCGCAACGAAAAAAAGTGTTATTAATTGGTTGCTATGGCAATGACAAATATAAAATACGAGTAACGAAAAAGCGTTACAAAATTGGTTGCTACATGAATGTAAATACATTCAAGAAACATGTGTTTTGGTTCATCAATTTAAATAAAGAGACGATCGGTTCCGTCCGGCGTAGTTCAGATATTATCGTCAAGCGCAGAAATACATTCTGTTCGTTCATCAGTCTAGGCCTAACCTAAAATTATTGTGTACATTTAATTTGTTTTACCTGCCTTAACGGCAACATACGTACAATAATTTTAGGTTAGGCCTAGAAAGTAATTTTAAGTCTAGGCCTAACCTAAAATTATTGTATGTATGTTGCCGTTAACATAAATAAAATAAATTTAACACACACACAATAATTTTAAGTTAGGCCTAGAATGATGAAAGAACTGTTTATGTTTATTGAATGTATTTACAATGAATGGACATTTAACTGTGTTTACCATCTTAGCTTTGATGTTTTATAATTAATTCTACACCTTTATTACAATAACATTAAACGTATGGAAACAGTAAATATTTGTATAAAAAACAATCTAATAATAAACGGCAATTGAAAGATTAAAATTATGTGTATGTTGCCGTTAAGGCTGGTAAAAGAATTGAAGAAAAGGCGTGGTGAACTTCATTACCCACGACAGCACACATTTACTTTTTTAACTGTCACAGGCCACAGTTTCAGTTCAAATGACAGGCTTCGTCTGCAGATAACGAACTGACAGATTGATAACTGTAGGCCAACTGTACACTCACCGTACAATAACAGTTCTGCCAAAAGTTGAGTTCAAAGTTTATTGGTACCGGTAAATAAAACGCGTAGTTAAAAAGTAAAGAGTAGTTATGCATCCGAATAAGGAAAAAGTTGCAGCTTTAGTAATATTACCAACTAGTGAAGGAAGAAATGCTACTGGGCAAAAGACTGGCTAGGCCTACGGTACTGAAATTTTAATATTTTATTTTTAAAGTTTTAAAATTTATTTTAATATCAGAAAATAATTATTTTAAATCAAATAGTTGATTGAGGCTGAACAGAATTGTTCTGTCATCACACTGGAAGGTGTAACAGTAGCAGAATTCAATTGAATTGTAGAATTGTATTTGATTTTACTTCCCATAAAAAAGGATGTTGCTGATAAATGTATATAAATTCTGTCAAAAAATGTTATCGCTCATTTCATATAAAATAGAAACAAAACAAAAATCTCACACAAACCTTTCAACGAGGGTAAAGAATTCAACTGCAGATCAGAACTCAAGTTATTTGCCCCCCCCCCCCACACACACAGTTAAATGACAGTCCGTCTAAACTGCAGGTCTCAACCTGTCCGCCAACTGTGAGTATGTGGTAAGATTTAACTTCAGTTAATTATTGGCTGCAGTAAGTGGACTGCAGATAAACTGTGTAGTGAATAGTTAAACTATAACAATCAAAATTCCAACAATGCTACAAAGGTTTTTGTTTCTTAGGAGATGAATAATTATCAATGAAAAACAGTTCTGGTCAAAATTTATGTGTAGATACCTTATATTAAAATTTTTGTAAGCATGGTTCCCAGACTGCCATTGAAAAAAGTTTATGCTGCTATAAAGGCCCTAAATGAACCAAAAGGGACAACTTTTAAACAAATTACAAATTATATCAACAGGGATGGTGAATTTAATCCGGTTACAGTTTGCAAAGCAGTGGACAATTGTGTCACTAAAGGTCTCGTAAAAGTTTCTGGTGGTAAGTACATAACAGGTGGAAATATTGTCGGTACTAAAACATTTACTGAAGCCAGAAGGCGAAGGCGGAGAACAAGCCGTTCTAGAAGTAGAAGGAGGCGACGTGTTAGGCGTCACGGAGAGAGCTACGAATTAAACGTTGACATCGATTCTGCTCGCCGAAGAAAGCGAGGCAAAAGAAATTCTAGAAGCAGAAGGAGGCGACGTTCCAGGCATCACGCAATGAGTTCCAAATTAAATGTCGACATTGATTCTGCTCGCCGAAGAAGGCGAGGCAAAAGAAATTCTAGAAGCAGAAGGAGGCGACGTTCCAGGCATCGCGGAATGAGTTCCGAATTAAATGTCGACATCGATTCTGCTCGCCGAAGAAGGCGAGGCAAAAGAAATTCTAGAAGCAGAAGGAGGCGACGTTCCAGGCATCACGCAATGAGTTCCGAATCAAATGTCGACATTGATTCTGCTCGCCGAAGAAGGCGAGGCAAAAGGAATTCTAGAAGTAGAAGGAGGCGACGTTCCAGGCATCACGGAGCGAGTCCCGACTTAAGTGTCGACGTCGATTCTGCTCGCCGAAGGAGGCGAGTCAAAAGACATTCTAGACGTAGAAGGCCATACAGAAGGCGCCCTTAACCGATTGATAGCCCTAATAAAAGTGAAACACCAGAAAATTTCAGTTGATTGACCGATTAAATTCAGTAGAAAATAATTATGTTCAGTATATTGTTTTATTGTAATAATGTTTACACAACGTATTAAATTCCCTTGTTTCTACAAAATGATAAGAGTTGTTTTTCTAATCTTTAAATTTGTTCAATAAATCTAGGAACATAAGCTTGGTATTTTTCATTTTAAAGCATAAATACTTTGGATGATCATGTTTAAATTAGTACTGCTATGCATTTCCTATAAATAACCTAACCTATAATCAGGGCCGCATTTAGGAACTGAGCGCCACTGTGCTAACAGTAATTTGCCCCCTCCCCCTCCAAATCCTCCACTCCGTCACATACAGTAACATACAAATGATACAAAAGGGAACAAGCTATGATTTAAAGAATATATCATACAATTTTTAAGTTACAATTTCCTCTAAATGATAATATTTTTAGTTTTTAGCTTTGCATCACCAAACTTGGTAATAAAATTCATAAAATGTTTTTGTCATTTATTTTTAAGAAAAACGGTGTCAATAATCACAAAAATACATAAGTCAAATTTCGAGTGTAAACGCTATCTCTTTTGTCTACCAAAACAGATAAGTCGTAATTAGACATGTTATAGTCACATGATTTGATTGGAATATAGGTAAACAGTAGCACGCTAGTACGTATCATGAATCTTAGCAGAAACAAAACAATGCCAGTACTAATCATGAGCACTAATAGAATAGAGAAGGCAGGTGATTATATCCCATGCATTAAAAGTGTGGGCAAATCCGCCATATTGGGCCGACATACAGCCTGAAGTCTACGATCAGCGAGCTCAGTTTGCGGTAAAACTCCGCGACAAATACACAGTAATTATCAACAGTAATAGTTGAAGAATATTGTTGGAATTTTGCATGCATATAGTTTAGAGTGTGAGGATAACGAAAGTAATAATTAAAAAATAAAAATTTTATTAATTCGTGTATGAATTTGTTGTTACACACTTGTAGTTCTGTTTTTCAAAAACAGTTACGAAAAAGTTATTCTGTGGGAATGTTGTTTATTTTTTGGTCAGAGATATTTTGTCAGCGGTGAAGTTGTAGATAAATAACCAAATTTCGTTTTTTATTTTACCATTTTTTCTATCGTGTTCGGTTTTCTCAGAAATCCTGGTATAAGAATGGGGCTGGCTACGTGTTTCTTATTGTTGTGTTTTTGTTTTATTTTTATAATTTTTTATTTAATGTACATAATAGATTACACTTATATGTTGTTAAATATTTATAAAACAACGAATCTTGTTAGCTGGGATTAATCATGATTTAAAGAATAGTTAATTAAATTACATTGAAGGAAAAACTGGTTTTAGTTAATGAATTCATTTTTTCCAGTACCCAGGTCAATAATATATATAATAAAGTACAATACCTTTTATTTTCCGTCAGTGAACCTCTTTGTTTAAACCTCGTTTAAAGTTTTTGACGCGTTTCGAGATATTTATCTCATCATCAGAAAGTCCCTCTATGCATGGAGGTCGTCAAAAAGTTAAATACACATACTCAAACACATTTAAAAAACACAGTATGTAGATACGCATCTTACGACTCCCGGATATCGAATGGTTGTGCGTTATCAAACAGAACACGAAATAAAACTACAATACGCTGCGGGCATTCTGAATTGTTATCGCAGCATCATATAGGGTGTTCGAATCAAAGTTCAGTTGGTCGTTGGTTTTAGTTACTTATTTCTATGTCTACAACATCCTCGAAGTTTCACTATAGATTATGTGTATTAAAAATAACTTAGTCCAAATACTTTAAAGACATTAATCAATATTTATTGACCAAAAAAAATTACAACAAACAGCCGTCCACCCTCGCTGCGACTAACGGACTACCAGTAATTGAAATAGCGCGTTGTAGATGCTTGGACTAGGGCGGCGCTGCCATCTTGTACCGACACATCCGGCCGCCAGGCTAGCCGCATTTTTCGCTCAGAGCAGCTTCACTATTCTATCATGTACTCGCTGGTTGAGACATACATGAGCGTTTGTAAACGTCAAGTTGGAGGAGCGAGGCCAGTGGAGAGGCGAGAGGGTAATGTGGGCTGGCCATTTTGCCACTCACTCACCCTCACTTCCTTCTCAGTCACTGTTGAGTGTTGGCATAATCTAACACTCATAACATGGTACGACGAACAAGTATTTTTAACATTATCAAGTAATATTGGAAAGTTAGTAATATAGTACAGTCTCGCTAATCCGGACTTGACGGGACCGGACCCTGTTTGGACTAGTGAAAGTCCGGATTAGACGGAAAAAGCCTAAAAATGCATGAAATGTATACTGTTTGTGTTTTAAGTGAGAGAACGTATTAAAATTGATTGTTTGGTAATACAGTGTACAGTAAGTAACAGCGACCACAGAATTAAATAGACTGGACAAGTCGAACGCAAGAGTGAAGCCAGTTTTAGAGTCAAATACTCACACAATATGGCGGATCCAAGTCGCGAACCGTCGGCCGGCCGCCCATACATGTTGTCACACTACCCGAAAAACGAAGCTCATGTTCTTACTGTTGTATGACAGAAACTACAATAGCTAATTTTTCAAAAAATACTTTTCAGAAATTGTGGCTTTTCAGCTACATTTCTCTCGATTACATGACGCACCTGCCCTAAAAACAAAAATTTTTCTCGCAATGCAACTTTTGATGTCACAAATTAAAAAGTATAAAAAAAATTTGGACTTTATTCGATTTTTAAAGTGCCGAACCATTTTTATTTTCAAATTGTGAACACACCATTAGCGTCCCAGCGAGAAACAAAACAAAAAATGACAGTTGATTCGATAGATAGTTAGACAGACAGTCTGCAGTCAACTATAGTGCGGCGAGCTGGTGAAGTGAGTCACTTCCTTGAAGTACTGTGGGGCAAAAGATAATGGGCGGGCGGGCGAGAGGGCAGGTGGCTGACCCGTTCTATCCTTGGCTGATCACTCTCTTCACACTAAAAATAGCCAAGGACAAAAGAACGCTTAACTATGTTCGCTCTCGGCAAACTTCAATTGCGTGTACTGTACTTAGTAAAATATTGCAATTTATATTTATTTTTTCTAGGGCCATCCGGATTAGCCGGACGTCCAGATCATCGGAGACCAGATTAGCGAGACTGTACTGTAACAATTGCTCATTTATTTGCCATCAATTATTTTTATGGTGTATATGTGTTACTTTAATACAGCCTTAAAAGTAAAAATCTAAATTTTGCCGCCTTGTGCATGAGCACAGATTAGCACATTATTAAATCTGGCCCTGCATATAATATCTTATCTGTACACAATTTCCCTACCTATTGGCTCTATCTGAACAAAGTATACTATTGATTTGGCTGTATTTGAAACCAAACGTAGCATGTTCACACCATATCAGCATCTTCTTTTATAAGTTCCTTACTTAATATTTTTAAATGACAGATCTATAAATTATACTTTAAAAAAACTATTTTAAGAATTGTATGGGCTTATTAATGTTTCAAGTGTTTGTTGAATTATCGCAATTTGAAGTTTTAATATGTGATGTTTTGAACAATTTTTGATTGAGGTTATTTTGAAGATGACCCAGAATATGTTATTTCGCACAGTATGAGTGATGTACTGGGATCGGCTCACGAGAAGAACCCTGGCTCAAGGTAGGTCAAAACGCTACAGCCATTACCAAAAACATATTCTATCACAACACGTCAGATTTACAGAAAATTACTTTCCAGAAACAGGTATTTAATATATTTGGTACAATACTTCTTAATAATTTTCCTTTGCCTATTTTAAAATAACATTATTTTTGTAAGTACTTATTTTATTAGGTACTTATAATCTATATAAAAGCCAAATACCACTCACTCACTGACTCACTCATCACGATTTCTCAAAAACTACTGAACGGATTGCAATGAAATTTGGTATGTAGCTTCCTCTAGGGTCCTAGGTGCTTGCTAAGGTTTTGAAAAATCAAAATTTTAGGGGGGCGGGGTTTGGGGGGTCAAAGTTACTAAAATCCCACCGAATGGATTGGAATGAAATTTGGTATATAGCTTCCTCTAGGGCCCTAGGTGCTCACTAAGAAAGGTTTTCAAAAAATTCGAAATTTTAGGGAAGTTTGGGGGTGGGGTCAAAGTTACTAAAAATCCCCATAAGAAATACATAGTGTAACATATTTATTGATATTTTTGTTGTTAATATACATTTAAATTTGATTTGTCTATCCCTGCAAAGCCGGATCGGGCCACCTAGTCTATATATATAAAAGCCAAAAACCACTCACTCACTGACTCACTTATCACGATTTCTCAAAAACTACTGAATGGATTGCAATGAAATTTGGTATGTAGCTTCCTCCAGGGCCAAAGGTGCTTGCTAAGAAAGGGTTTTTTTTAAAAAAATCTAAATTTTAGGGGGGTTTGGGGGAGGACAAAGTTACTAAAAATCCCACCAAATGGATTGGAATGAAATTTGGTATATAGCTTCCTCTAGAACCCTAGAGGTTCGCTAAGAAAGGTTTTCAAAAAATTCGAAATTTTAAGGAGATTTGGGGGGGGGGGGGGGTCAAAGTTACTAAAAATCGCCGCCATAAGAAATACATAGTGTCATATATTTTATTGATATATTTTTTTTGTTTTTTTGTTAATATACATTTAACTTTGATTTGTTTATCCGTGCAAAGCTGGATCGGACAGCTAGTATATTATAAACGGTAAATTTATACATCTAGGTCAAACTAATTAGTATATTTTATAATTGTAAATTTGTATAACTATAACATGTTAAGTATAATAATCAGACTATCGCTGCATAAACTCACAGGGAAAGATTTGGTTATTTGGTTGTTCACAAACATCCCCCGTCATTATTGTTTCCAGGGGTGCGATACTCCCTTACATGATGACGCTTTCTCCAAGAAAACCAGTCCCGCTTCCTTCGAAAACCCGTCTTCAGAGCCTATATGTACAACAATTGAATGTTTTGCTGCACTCTCTTCCAGTTACCTCATTATTATGCCAACACTCAGATTGCTGTCTACCGCTGTCTCGTGTAGATAAAATATCTTTCTCCCAACTTGGCGGCTTTTCCGCACATCCTGTAAAAAACAAAACCTCCAGTTCGCAATATCCGGCCTCTCTGTAAATATCTAACGTTTCTTGTTGCACATTTGAAACCCAATCTCATACAGGACTCTTCTCAAAGATGTTTTGCTATATTCGAAATTTAGTTTTTCTCTTAAACTGGTAGGATTAGTCCAATAGAAGGAACTGTAATTTGTTCACGTCAAAATCCTGTATGACATCTAAAATTACACATTGATCGAACCAGTCCGCTATACAGTTAAGTTGGTATGGTCGTTTGCGTTTTTCCCTGGAGTTGTTAACCTTTCGTTGTTTCTGTTTTTATCCTCTCTTCTGATGCGCTTTACACAGAAACATTGCAATACTGGGCGGCTCTTTCCGTATTTTTGACTACAGGAGACACTGTAATTTTTCCTTTACTTCCTGGTCACACACCAAGTTAAGTTTGTTATAACAACTTCCCGCTCATTGCTGCGAATAGTTTTTCCTTTTTTTCGATTGCTACTCATCATGCACAGGATTAACTGTACTAAAACACTTAAAAATACCACCAAACTACTAAAACTACTTACTAAAATAAAACTACTTAAAGATGTGAACGCGGGGTCCGTAAATTTGGCAGAACTCTGTCAGAACCTAGGAGTAGGCCTAATGTTTGTAGGTTAGGATTACATCGACAGTGCATGCGCAGAATTCAATTCCGGGCGTGACTCACTTTTACGCCAGGGTTCTTCTCATGTGCCGATCCCAGTAGATGGTGATGATGACTCACAAAGTCCTTCCAACTTGTCACAAAAACGGCTGCAGCTAGGCCTAACATATCATGGTCTAATGTAACAAGCAATGACAAAGAATACCATACCTTGCTTTATTAGGTAATAGTTTTTATTCTTTTCAGTAAAAAGTCTACACATAATAGACACTGACATTATTGTTTTTCACATCTATATATACAAAACAAATTCAGGTTTATAACTCAAGAACGGCTGAACCAATTTTTATAATCTTTGATTTGTTGGATTTACCTCCTCTCCGAATAGCAGAATATCTATTCAAATATAGGAAAAATACATAAAGTTAAACACCCAAAATAATTTTAGGTTAGGCCTAGACTGATGAACTAACACAGCCATGTTATTTGAATGTTACATTTACTACCATTGCAGCCAATAAAATAAAATAACAGCTGATTCAAATATATAATAAAAATGAAATACCGTTCGTTGGTAAGCGCATCACTTGAGAACGGCTGGACCGATTTGGCTATTTTGTGTTTTAAAATGTTCGTAATAGTCCGAATTAGGTTTTTTGCGGAAAGAAAAATTTGAAAAGTTTCCCGGAAAATGTTCAAATTCGGGAAAAACTGAACATCGTTTTTTCTATGAATCAAGAACATAACTCATGAAAACAGCTGTTCTAATAAAATTCTTAGTACACATGTTTGATTACATTCATTACCATAGCAACTTTACTCGGCATTTATAATCAGTTTATTATCCTTCAAAACCGACAGTTTTTTTAATTTCAGACTGACCAACTTAAAGCAAACAAAAACAAAAATCAACTAAAAATGCTTACTATATTTTAATTAAATTCAAACATTCAAACAATTGATTTGCATCAAAAACTTAACATAATTTTAGGTGAGGCCTACAATGAACCAAAACACGTTCATTTGCAAAAAATTGGGCTAATTTAGAATCAGGTTTTTTACAATTCTTCACAACTGTCAGTTTTTTTAGATTAAGTAAAAGCAAACAAAAGGTTTACTGCATTATTTATAAAGGTTTACAACCTATAAATCTAAATTCTTGTAGTATATCCTTAAGTGGCATAAAAATCATTTTGCAATTCGATTACTTAAGTCAATGTAATGAAATGGAACTTTACTACCCTTTAAATTAAATCAAGCAATAGCGAAGCATTGCTGAGTCCACTAGTTAGTACTTATTTCACATAGAAATTTTACGTTTTACCTTTGTTTGATTAGACGCACTTAAACTCAAATTCAGCCATTTTTTTTAGTGTTCCATTAAAAATTTGTTTAAATACCCTCATTTTTAATTCTTGTCTACCTTTTTCAAATTCTTGTTAATAAAAAAAAACTTTATAAAAATAAAATTAACTCAAATAAACATTAGCTCAAAGTCTACTGCATCAGGCTCAACGTGGGAACGGTTAAATTTCCACAATTTGACATATTATTATGCGCGTATACACATCAGGAAAATGGCTTGGGAACTTTGGCAGTACAGCACCTTAAGATAAAAATTAAACGTGTCAAACTAATAATAACTATTTTCAAACACAGAAATTTTACATACTTACTGGAATGTGAAAGGTTTGGAAAAGAACATGAAAGACAAAATTATGGTAACAGCTTTGCGACACGTCGTGACTGTGACGGCGACGAGGGCGCCACAAGTCCTGACCAGAGTTAGAACTATGTGTATGCCCAAGTAACCCGACAGTGAGAAGAGTAGGGCGTAGACGTACACTACTGGCATCTGTAAAAAAAAGGACATTTTATCAAACTGGAAGTCAGAAGGTTGTGTCATAACTAAAAATACTCAATTAATGTGTAACTCAATATAGCATTTTAAATTAATTGTCTTTGACTGGAAATATTGGAAAATAAAATATATCATGTAAAATATACATACTACAACAAGTAAAAAGAAAGGAACAAGTGAGGAGCAGCTTCAAGAGAAGTAAACGAATTTATACTTGTAAATAATATTAACCCTTAAGTCGCGTGGTGTACAAACTTCAGCAAGGGAATCGTTTTTTTAAATAGTGAATCAGTACAGCCTCCTCCACCTGTTACATCCTTCCCCACCATCCCCTCCTCATTTCGACCAATTTTCAGTTGCGTCAAAGTCCACTAGTCACGGCGGATGTTATTGTTTACCATGCAGTCTTTTGTACGCCACGCGACCTGTTTTGTAGCTTTTTGTGCGGTCGTTTGTACACCACGCGACCCGATGTGTTAGTAGCATTGGTGCAAGGTTTTTATATTTTTAGTTAGTAAATACTATAACGTGAGGCGTTATAAAAAAAATATTATTTGTAAATTTGTAAAAATAAACTTGTTAAAAAAAATGTAAAGTCGAGAAAATTCCAAATAAAAGTAAAAAAAATTGTTCAAATTAATAAAAAGATTATATGTGAATTATCCTTTGCTTAACACTTATTTTATTATTTCATTCCAATAATAAACACTCTCTGTTCAAACTACTTTACTTTCAAATCAAAAAACTAACACTTAACCTCAAAAAACTTTCTTTATTTACCTTTAAAACATCTGTCAATCTTTCACATATAATGTCTCAATGCTATATGACGTCATCTTTGACTATCCCGCTTCATCCCGCCAACCTACGTCATAGTGCAAAATTTATTGTAAAAGATTACACCATACGTGGCAAGCGTCCTTTCCCTTAAAATAGTCTCATTTGCGTCATATCTAATAATCATGCATCTCGTATATTACACAAAACATTTTATTCTAATTTGATTTACCGGGGTGTGTTTCATTACTGCAAAAGTACTCGCTACATGGACAATTGTGGGAACCAATGAAATTCAAAACATTGTGACGAATAACTAAACTTCTTTACTTACTCATAATCAAAATATTTTTACAAAAGAAAAATTCATTCAAATACATGAGTTAAAAAACATAACTTTATAATCTACAACATACAACTTAAGATTTTATCAAAAATGAGACGCAATTTTAATTTAGAATTGGCCTATATGAAAAGAAAAAAAATTGAATTTAAAAGCAGAGTGGAAAGTTATTATATTCTATTGTTATTAATATTTACAAAACTGTTCGAAAAGTTCAATATATACCTAGGTTTTTTATGATATCTACCGATACTTGCGTTCACAAGAAGTTCTTCGAGGCGTAGTTCCTACCACATGGTCACAAATCGTTATATAACGAATAATCCTAAAATATTTGCTGGATTTCGACGACTAAGCGAATATATTCAATACGTTATTAAATGTTCGCATTAGAACACAATTTATCACTCTCCCTTACAAACAATCCTTCATTTTCCAATGAACTCACAAACCACACAACACCAGCTATACAACCTTTACGCTATCTTGAAGACAAATCGGACCGATACAACGTCTCTCTGAAATTCTTTGTTGTCGCTCAACATCGCTGCCATCTATATTGAGTTTGTTTTCTATATCACTATAGACGTTTGTGTTATTATTTTTCATTATGTGATATAGTTCTTTTGATAATTATTTTGAAATATACTACAACTTTTCATCATGTGACTTTAATATTGTTTTAGACTGTATTTTAATACACACTGTTATTTTTTATCAATGTTCAACTTTCTCACAAGTATATAACGTACTTTTATTTACCAATGTTTTTTCTTATTTATTAAAATTTAAATCTGCTTTTTAGTTTTATATATTACAGTCTGCATATATTTTTATCTTTACATTTTTTAAGTTATTAAAATTTACTTGTTTTGCGTCTTTGATTTATTTATATATATGTACATACAATTCATTAAATTTTGATTACTAGATCTTGCGTCTCTTATTTTAATAGATCCATCATTCTTTGTTTCTACATTATAGAAATTTACTTGTTTCATCATAATTCTCTATCACACGGTTTGTATGTGTCACAATACTCTATTAGTGTGCTTCAAATGGATCAGGAAGAAGAAAGACGATTACTTGATTTACTAGCAAGTGCATCAAGATACGTATCAGAGGAAGACAGAGAGCATCTCAGAATACAACTGTTTGCAGGTGCTAACAATTCTTCTGGTACCGATCCTACTTATGAGAATATGATAGAAAGAGAGAGATCAGGAATGAGATTCAAACGATGGAGAGGATTTCAGCGGCCATGACATGACACAAAATTGTAGGCGTCACTCGAAAATGTATCTGACCGAGAAGAAGACTTCAATGACAAAAGTAATGGAAATTTTATTTTTGGCAACGTCAAAGTTACAAAGTGGAATACGCATATGAATATTTCAAATTTACGTGGCACAGCCCGGCGTCGCAATGTTATACGTGGAGAGAGGATTGCCATGTACGAAAGGTGAAGCCTTGGCTAAAAAAACTGGTTTTGAAACTTGGAAGCTTTTCTTTGCGGATTCCTCGGTAGACAAAATTGTAATTTTACTCATATTTGGATAGAAAAAATCAATCAAGATTTACCCGAGAAAGAGGTGCTAAGTCTACCGATCGCGATGAAGTTCACTCTACACTTGTACCACTGTTTCTGGCAGGGATGTTAAGGCTTCCCTCACTAGCTTAGAACACTTGTGGGTATTAGATGGTCTGGGCATTGAGTATTTTAGAGCAACAATGTCATTAAAATGGTAAAGTTATCTATCTTAAGTCTAAGTGTATTAATTTCAATTACTTTTTTTGTATTGTAACACTTTAAATTTAGTTGAATTTCAGTAATAAATATAAGTAAAATAAAAATTATTTACTATTTAATTAATCTTTATACCATAATATATTAACATTAAAAACGAATTTAACATTTATTCAATAAAAATAGCATAGTGTGGTCATTTGTACACCACGCTAGGATTCGTTAGGATAAGAGACGCTCCCTGTGAAGGGTTAACAAATTAATTAATCTCATAGTTAAAATATCATTTTCCACAACTTTGATTAATTATACTTTGAAACGAAGCAAAATACTGAGCTCTAGTTTGCGCAATTCCGTTTCTCTTTTAATAATCTTTTCAATGGTGTATTACATGACCTACCTTTACATTTGAAATTGTCAACCCCCTTTCGTCCAAAATCACAGAGTATCAGATATGTAAAAAAAAAATATGTCCTGTTATGCAACACAAGATATATACAGTTCGATCAAACTAGGAGTGCGTTTGGCCTAATGGGCGAGTCATCCCTTCTACAGTCTACTTCTCCTTAAACCTGCCTTGGCGGTACAACCAATTCCACAAAAAAATAGGTCCACAAATAACATTTAACTGAGGAAATAGACAGCGCTCACATTCTTATAACTTTACGTACTTGCTTACAACCTTTTTATAAAAAAGTATTTCACATTTTAGAGAAAAATATGACAAATATCTATAAAAAAGTAAGGTTTTGTTTCATATAAAATTATAAAATGTTATAACTGTGATGCAAAATTTTACTAAGTTATTTTATAAAATAAAAGTGATAATTTATTTATATAAAAGTTCATAATTAAGAAGTAACTGTACTCACTCACTCACTGACTCACTCATCACAATTTCTCAAAAACTACCGAACGGATTGAAATGAAATTTGGTATGTAGCTTCCTCTAGGGCCATGGGCGCTCGCTAAGAAAGGGTTTAAAAAAATTCGAAATTTTAGGGGTGGTTTGGGGGGATCAAAGTTATTAAAAAAACGATTTCTTCAAAACTACCGAACGGATTGGAATGAAATTTGGTATGTAGCTTCCTCTAAAGCCATAAGTATTCACTAAAAAAGGGTTTTAAAAAATTGGAAATTTTAGGGGGGTAAAAATTACTAAATCACGATTTCTCCAAAATTTCCAAACAGATTGGAACGAAATTTGGTATGTAGCTTCCTCTAGGGCCATAGGTGCTCACTAAGAAAGGGTATGAAAAATTTCGAAATTTTAGGAGGGGTTTGGGGGGATCAAAGTTACTAAAATCATAATTTCAGATCTTTTATTATTATGACAATAGCGCTTTTATTATTTAAGATATATACATAAAAGCCAAATACCACTCACTGACTGACCACTTAAAAAGAATACAATTATGTTAAAAAGACTGAAAATACCAACCACCACGGGCAACGCCTTACGGGTCAGCTAGTATCTTATCTTCAAAAGCGAGAGATAATTGTTTGTCTGCTAAATGGATCTGGAATCTCCGTCTAAGGATTTTTCATTTTTTGATTTTATATGGGGCTTTTGGCCACGAGAAATCGATTGGAAATGGTCACCAGTCTGGGAAAATTCGTTTTCTGGGAAATTTGTCCATTTTAAACAATACAAAGCACAGCTGATGCAAATGTTTTCAATGCCATTACAATAATCATCTGCTTTCTTTTAAACTGTATATTTTATTAGAGGTAAGCCTATTGTTGTATCTATTTATAGTTACCATGGCAACGAATACTTATGCTAAATAAACATACCCTTTATTTAGTTGTTTAATGTTATAGGCCTAACCTAAACGATGATCACGGAAATTTGCAATAATAGTTATTGACGTGAGCGAACTAGGCCCTAGGCCTAAATCGATATTGAAATATTAAACTTTAATTTATTCCTGACTTATTTCTGAGGCATAGCGTTGAGATTATGGTTAATCCTTT
>JAGFPH010003959.1:85405-106263 GCA_018207615.1 Philaenus spumarius | reverse complement strand
CCTGACTTATTTCTGAGGCATAGCGTTGAGATTATGGTTAATCCTTTAAACTGTATTTTTATTACAGGTAAGCCTAATGTTGTATATACCCTTTATTTAGTTGTTTAATGTTATAGGCCTAACCTCAAAACTCAATAATCCAATATTTATTATTGAAATCATAGCCCTGCTTATAATCGAGCTTTAGCTCGGTCTCCTGGTACTATATATATATATGAAAGTTGTAAGGTGTGTTACGCAGGAAAGTTAATCGATTAGGTTTACATTACAATACTAACCGTGGAACAGAACTCGATGCCCGACCAAAGTCCTCCTGTAGAAACCATCGCCGCCAGGAGGTAAACGAATCCAATAGCGTAAGAGTACAATACTACTTCTGTATTTCCCGCACCGTATGATTTCATAGATTTCTCTTGGACGTTGCCGATGACAGCGTCACATAACAATGCGCACGAGATCATTAATACACCTACAACATAACAGAAAGTCGTTAAAGTTACTACATCAATTTATTCTATATGTCTTTTTATTAAGATCTTTAGTCTTACTTTTTTTAACAGTTAAGGCTCTTGAAGAGAAGAAGCCAGTGGTAACTTGTAAATAATAAGCGACTCTTCCTGACTTAAGAAGTAAACAGTTTATTTTCTGAATTTATTAAAAACTAAACAGTTTGATTTGTTCGTAAAATTAAACTACAACGAAAACGTTCCGTGTAAAAAAACAAAATGTGCAGAATAATCTCCTATGTTTATTTTTTTAGATAAAACTAAAAAAAGTTTCGTTACAGTATGAAAAATACTTACATTGTTATTTCTGGACAAAAAATGTGCTTCAGGTTGTTGGATGTTTAGGCTAACGAACTCGTGAGAGTAATTTTTAACAAATTTGGACCGAATCGGACATAAAATGTGGCCATTAGAGTGTGAACACATATATATAAAATTTGGAATGACACCCCAAAACATAAAACAGCTTCATAAAGGCGGAAACGAGAGGATTAACTCTGACTGTAAACTTACTGAAATGCACATGCGTGACAATGTACGCGATTAATGTAGATATAGCCATAACCGATTGCTATTAATCCACACTAATATTATAAAGAGGAAAAATTTATTCGTTTGTATGCAAGGGGTAATCTCTGGAACTACTGAAAAGTAGTTTTACTAATAAAAAGCTACGCTATTCCTGAGTAACATAGGCTATAATTAATTTTAATAAAAATATTTTTTATTTCAATATTTGTAAATTTAGTCGGAAAAAATCTTAGGTTAGGCCTAGACTGACGAACCGACACATGTATTTACATTTATTACCACAGCGACCGATTGAATAAAATAACAGATAAAACAGCGGTTTGCTCTAATATTTCCATTAACAGCTGATTTCAAACATTGAAACAACTATTTGTACTTCTAACTTTTAGGTTAGGTTTTTATTAAAGTGTAGATGTGAGCCTTGCTGGTTCTTTTAACCTTTATTACAACTGTTGTTATAAAATATACGAAATAATTTGATTTGAACACTTAACATTATTTACCGTCTTAGCTTTGGGGTTATTATTAATCCTATACCTTTATTGTAAAGAAAATATAACATGATTATGTGTATAGAAGGTTCCAACAGGGTTTCCCTTAGTATATAATACATGAAATCTATTATTTGCCTAAGAAATCTTTAAAATTGTCAATAGTTGAAAGCTGTTTCGCCTATTTATCAGGCATCATTCCAGAACTTACAAACACTTTATGCATTAACATTGATTAAAAACATTTAACAAACAAATAAAACAAACATTTAGAACAGTTAATGAATCTAATGTTACAGTGTCTGACCGTGCACTTTAGTGCTTTTTTCTAAATCAGTTAACCTTTAAAACAGCGACCAAGGAATACTATAGACTGGCAAGTCCCATGCACAAAGCATTACGGGAGTTGAAGCCGACCACACCCACTCATAGGTGAAAACACTGGATTCTCTGTCCTCGACCGGTACACATTTTAATTGGCCGCGTTTCATTAACACCGTTTGAACACACACTTAGTGATGAGATAAAATTCTGAAATTTTAAAATATTGCTTAAAACACCGTGACCGTGCCGACGGTATAAAACAAAAATAGAAAAATATATTTTATGTAGCTGAAAAAATATAAAACAAAGAAAGTCAACGTTGTGTTTAGACATATGACATGAAATTTAGGCATAGCGAGAAAGTTTTGTATTTTTTGGGCAGGTGATTTGTCAAAGTGTAAAAGTTTTTTGGAAATCAACCAAAAAAGAAAAAAATTATTCTTTACATTTCTTTGTAAAATGCTTAGTTTAGCCTGTAGGCTGTGGTATAGTGACGAGTTGGTTTGATTGTTTTGTGAACCGGCGCGCTGACAATACCATCGCTAATCTACTGTATCTACAAGTCTTGTCATTCATTTGTAGTACTATTGCTTGTTCTATCACTATATTGTACCATGAATTCATGGTCCGAGTAATTATAATAAAAATTGTTAATATATTAAAATTGTATAGTAAGAACACTAACAATAAGGAAACTGAATGAGTTATAACGGTTTTGAAAGAAAACAACATTTTATTCAAAATTATAACTGCAAAAAAATCCTTGCACTAGAATAAAAAATAAAACCACAATATCCATCTTAAATCGCAATGTTTTACTCACAAAAATATTAGCTAGATATACACAATTACGTATTTAGAAGAAATCAAAGAAAATTAAAAATATAATTCCAAACTAATAATTACTAATCATACTAATTATTTACTGAAATACTATAAAAACTAGTCTGCAAACCTATAAAAACCTTTTTTCCTTAATTTGTTGACTTAAAAAACCCACAATCTGCATCTTAAATCACAACGTTGCTAATTGTACTTACAATAGCGCTGACGTTCGGAAGTAGCGGAGTCAGACGTTTTCATCCCCACCACTCATAGGTGAATCGGCTTCAAGCCTTGCGCGACAATGCCAGTCTATAGTATTCCTTGGTTTAAAATGACATGTTAAGAATAATTTTCTCCAGTAACATCCAGTAATTTTCTTCTTGTTACGCGTTTAACATTGCTCGTGGGAGTTCAAATTCAAGACGGTGGCCGGGTCTGCCGAGCCTGAAAGTTCTAAAACCTGTAAACGCGATTCCAGTCCCGAAAATGTTAACTAAAAAATCCTGATGTTTACCGTGTTAAGTTTTCGTTGTTGTTATAAATCAATAACACGACTCAATGTGCAAAACAACGAACCAACTTTGTTTACTTACCTATCATATTAAAGTTAGGCGACATTCTACTGTCCGCTAGCGTGAACAAAGTCAAACCTATGCACAAACAGCAAGCGGCCATGTAGTCGATGGGTCCGTACTTCTTCTGTTGTATCAGTATCGAACCGATGAGACAAGGTATCAGTTTGCAACACTTGAATATAACCTGAGTCGGGTAGTTGAGATATCCGAGAGACGAGTTAGAGAAGCCCATCGTGCCTAGAGTCAGGGCTGCTAGTATGCCGTACACTCTCAGAGGTATGCTGTGAACATTATATTTACGGTTAAAATGTGTAATTATTAACGTAATATAAATAGATTTTGTATCACACAAATACATTTCCCACAAGGAACAGGTAGACAGTCATTGGTTAAAATCAATGACTAACAATATAATATAACAGCTGATTTCACCCATCATCTGTAATACTTAAAGAAAACCTAGCGTGGATTATATTTTAGGGTTATGTTTACAACTTCAACCGATAATATTATAAGCCTTGTGAAGTTCATTTTTTAAAAATATGAGTTAAAGAACTAATGTAGGCTACAGTATGTTATGAGATATGCTTTGAGGTTATAAAATTAATATAAATGCAAACTTTTACTATCAATAATATTCGTTTATACAAATTTAAAGAAGAGATACTCATTCGTTTAACTTCGGAAACGTTCGTACATCTTCGTGTAACAAATAAACATATATTCAATTATTAATTTCTTCTTTATAATAATAATAACATCTAAATCATTATTTGATCTATCAATATGAAATAAAAAGAAATTAAAAAATAATATTTTTACCTTTATTTTTTTATTATTATTATTTTTTTATTTATTTATTTTGTTCTACTTCAAAACTACAATAATTCATAAAATTAGATTTCAATTTACAAAAAAAATCATAATAATACACATATACAAATAGTAGTCTGAAATAAAAACAAAATTAGGAACCCCCAAAGGAAAATCCTGTTGTGGGGGACCATCAATAAAAGATTTACAATCTGACAAACAAAAGAGGAATTAAAGGCAGCTGCACAAAGAAAAAATATACTTAATTATAACAAAAGTTGGAATTTAAATACAATTACAAGTTTATATATTATTTACATAGCACACTTAGGAAATAGTTTTAAATTTGTCAAACAATTCATCAATTGATAAGAGCCAAGTCCTAACTAATTTGAGAAATCTTGACATGGACCCTGCCTCCCTCACATCAGCCGGAAGAGCGTCGTAATATTTAGGTGCATTATAAATAAAACAGTTTTTAAAAAGGGTTAACCTTGGTCTAGGAACATATACTGTGGAATTATGTCTAAATTCATATGGAAGTAATTTGGGAAAAATCGCATTGTTGGTACTTCTGATATAGAACATTTTTAAAACTTTAAACACATGCAAGTATTTGAGTGGCAAAATATTTAGTTTTTTAAAAAGCGGAAAGGATGATTCCATCTTAGATTTTTTTTAGATTAATCTGACAAAATGCTTCTGCAGGACCAGTACTGGTTGTAATGTTGTATTTGTTGCACCCCCCCCCAGCAAACCAACCCATATCCCAGACGGGAACCTACCAGAGAGTGGTAAATCATAAGAAGGGGCAAAGTATGGGCAAAGATCTTTTAAGATATAGAATTTTCTAAGGACGTTAAGGAATGTTTTTTTAGAACCGATATGTGCCCTCTCCAATTCAACCCAGGATCTATTGTAATTCCTAAGTATTTAATTTCTTTAATTTGTTGGATAACAATACCGTTACAGAACCCCACACCTTGTTTGCACAAAGGGGAGTGGTAAACTAAATCCTTGTCAAATTTCTTTTCTTTTCTAAGATTAAAAATAATATATTTAGTCTTTTCGCTGAGTACCATATAGTGAGCATTAAACCAAAACGTCAATTTGACTAGGTCCTCCTGCATTAAAGATTTTAATAACTGTAAGTTAGAGCTCTTATAAGAAAACGCAGTATCATCTGCAAAAGCGGTCAAAACCCCATTAAATTTGGCAGAACATAAATCATTTACATATTCTAAAAAAAGAAGTGGCCCAAGGACCGAGCCCTGAGGGACACCATACTTTAGAACCCCCTGCTGGCTAAGACAGCCCGAAATCTTCACACGCTGTTTCCTATTTGTTAGGTAGCTCGTGAACCATTTGTGTGGTAGCCCTCTTCCTCCTGCATCCCACAACTTATTCAGGACTATTGTATGATCAACTGTATCAAATGCCTTTTTTATGTCTATAGAGAGTGCTGAAGATTTGAAACCCTCATTCACAGAATTATAGATATTTGTCAAAAAGGCATTCAAGGCTTCTTCAGTACTAAGCCTCTCCCTAAAACCAAATTGAGTTTCAGCAAAAAATCCAGTCATTTTAAAAAAAATGTAAGACTCTTTTTTTAACTATTACCTCTAATATTTTAGAGAATACAGATAGTAGAGATATGGGTACTAGAGCAAAGGTAAGAAGGTTAAGAATAGTTCTCTTAATTTAGCACGACTTTTAGAGTTTTAATTCTTCTCTACTGTAACAATACCAAGGACAATGCCAGCCTTGATATAGAACTCGAGTCATTCATCTCTTTATTTGCTTTTTTTTTAGGTGTTTCACCAACATAACTAGTGATATTTATTATAAATAAATGCCATTAACAGATAAGATAACCGCAGAGCTTAGATTAGAAAAAAAAATACAGGTTTTCAAATAAATTAGTGAACCGTTTCCATTTAGTACAGGAAATACAAAATTTGAAAACATATTAAGGCTTGAAAAAATGCAGCTAAATTATATTGTTAACACGTTAACGCTACACAGATTTTGTACTTCCTATCCCAGGAGCTGACCTTTTACTTTTTATATTCATAGCCTAAATGAGTAGAAATTACTTTATTTTTTAACCTTTCTACGTAACAATTACTAATATTTTAAAGCAGACGGACATGTGCGTCCATAGCACATAGGTGCTGCTACGGCCGCACATGTGAGTCTCCAACATTTATTGTTGTATTATTTATAGTTTTCTTCACAGATATGTACAAAATTCAACATAAGGATCATCCAATTCACTCATCCTAAGTTTATTAGGGTCTACACATTGCACTTTTTTACATTTTCTCTTGCGAGATGGACGAGGTTCACCATTATCACACACATTGACGTTGTCACAACAATAAACACTTCACTTCAAAATGAAAGCGCGAATATGTTACTAACTACAACACAATATCGCATAACCTCACTCACTAACAGCTGGACTACAGTTTACCGCCAAATACGACGTTAGAGCTGATCGCACATGTGCGTCGGCCGCTCCTCATGTTGTTCAGTAGCAAGCATACATTAGCAGCGAATGTGTTGAGCAGAAAACAAGGGGCTAGTTATTAACATTAAAAGCAAACTATGATAACATATTGTATGCCTTAAAATAGTTAAGAAAAATGGCCAAAGATGTATAAAAGATGGAAAATTCTAAATTGTTCAGGGATTAGTTCTTTATAACACCAAATAATGTTTGGTCAGAAGTGCACTGTTTGACATGTAGCGGACAATGATAAACCTAGCACCAAGCCTAAGTGGTTTACATCACATTAAGTGTTTTTAAATCAAACAATATTATTTACATAAAATACTTTTTCACATGCATCAAATCATTATCCATTTAGAAATAAATTGTTTCCGTATAACACATCAGCTGTTTTATTTATGAAAAAAAGTAATAATTATGGGAAGAAGAAAATGTTATTGAATATTTGTATTAGAAATTTAAATAGTTGATCCCTCAGCAGTAACACAGCGTACAGATATATCAATATGAAATAAGCAATTAAAAGATAGCATTTTTATCTTTCTTTAAATATTTAATAACGTATGTAAATAAAAAATGTTTAACAAACAGGCCTACAGTTTTATAATCCTTATTATTGTACACATTTACCAAGTTAAAAATCCCCGTCAGCATAGTGAGGTAAGCATCGATAAGTAGGACTTAATGTTGTTTTTAAATAGTTGGTTTTGTAAATGATGTATTTCTGATTAATTAATTTATGTATTTCTGCATCTAATTAATCAGCCTGTGATGTTTCACGGGGGCTTACTAGTAATATTATATTTGTAAAATATTAAATACAAAAATGTTAAAGACAAATTAAATAATTTCGTAATGAAACAGGTTAAATTCAAATTAGGTCTATAATATAAATTAAATTAGAAACATTGTAAAATGAATAAGGCTTTGAAAAATTGTTAACGTTGTAAATAATATAATTAAATGAGAAGGACATATAATTTTTATACTGCCAAAAGGTGAAATAAAAAGTGTTTTTAATAAAATTATAAAAGTAGCTTTAGACTCAGACTCACGTTATATCAAAACTCAACAATCCTGATAACAACAAACAAAAATCAAAACACAATTAGCATAAGCACAACGCACTTGTAATGCTCAGGCGCAACGGTATGATATGGAGCCTAGAGAAAGTCATTCACAACCATAAATAACAGAAATGTTTACTAAATACATAGTATTTAAGGCAAATGATACATTTATTATTTAATTTATTCATTAAAACGTATGTTATATACTTACAAGGCATTGATTACTGTTATGCTAGGTTTTTGATAGTTCATTTAAAAGATCAGCTGTTTGTGTTTGATTGTAGTACATTTGGATTAAAAAGAGATATATCAGTGTTCAATGTATGATGTTTATTTCTTTAATATTTTTAAAGTATTTAGTTACATATTTGGTAATATTTAGTTCATACACAGCAAATTATTATTCTTAACATGAATTTTAATCCCGCAAAAAAAACATAATCCCCGGACTGGAGGGGCCAAATACACGGCAATTACCCGATATTAACCAATCCCCGCAGGGTTCTAAAATCCCCGCATGCCGTGTAAAATACCCGACATTGGCAACACTGGCTTGGACTCTCGTTGAGAAGTGATTCTAGTGTTATTCTCCCACCGCTACCTTCAGTCGGCGTCTATTTTCTCTCCACCAATCATGAACGTCTGACGACACATAGATGCTCGATGTTGCATCAGATTCTTTTGTTTGCTAGCTATGCGTTCCTTTAAGATCTTGCATGTGGAAAATCACGTAGGCCATTTTCCCTGGAACTAGCCTGCAGGTGTTTGCTTCTTATCTCGTCTAGACTGGTGTGAACGTTACTTTTCTAAATTCGTCTCGAAACTCGTATACTTTCCGCTTCTTAACGTCAGTACATACTCACGTCTGTCTATTTTTTTTAAACTCACATTTAAATTGAATATAATAATTAATTTTAATACTTGTCTGCCTTTTACATTTATTCAAATTAATACTGAAATTGACTTTAAAATTTGTCTGCCTTTTTTCAAAATATTGAACCGACTCATGTCTTATGCATTTTCCCTGCCCTTTACTTTAGGAACCCTGAAGCTTTAATTTGTCACTTTTTATTTCTTTATTTCACATTAATTTAACAATCTTACAGTGTAAAGGTAACGGCTAACATGCCTAGGCCGTTGAAGAAGTGTACACATTTCACGGAAATACCCGTACAGCATCGGTGTTAACACCAAATCATGTTTTCCTTATACAAAACGAAAGTATAGAAATTGCACTTCAAATCGATATAAAAATCATTATACAAATATATTGCAAAATGTGTTTTCTCATTGGTTGAAAACTGTTCAATTACAAGGGTTTACAGAAAAAATCTAAGAAACTATAAGAGTGACATTGATTCGAAAGCAGTGGCAAAAAGTTCAAACCTTGACAAATACAATGGTATTCTTATCTTCTTCTCAAAACAAGTCTGTCTACGGTTGTCTATTTTAAAAAGTGATGTTTAGTCATTTCCTTATGCTTTCTTGTATCAGTTGATTTAGACAAGTACAATTTTACAACGATGATTACATATGTAAATATAAGTTTTTGATCAAATTTGAAAACACAAAAATTAAAGTTTAAAACATTTCCTTTCCAATGGTTTTTGCTTTATCGAGATTGGATAATATTTAGTGGGTGAAATATATGCTATACAAGTTGTGAAGTCTGAGACGACTCAATCGAGCAGTCTGCCAGTTGTTAGAGGGTTAAACAAAATTATAATAACCTAAAGTAAGGGGCCGCAGCCCCCTCCCTGGATCCGCCCATGCACTAAGGCAGGTTCAACATGCGCATTGGAGAGAATTCTGTGAAACTCTAGGCCTGAAAGCGACGAACCTTTCTTTCAAAGGAAGTTAACATTCCATAATTATAACATTTTGAGAGTTTTTTTTAAAACACTGTGCAGCTAGTGGAGGGCACACAGAGGGCCTGTTATAAGAAATGGTAAGCTTCATGATTTTCTGAGTATTTTGCACTCTGTTCGATTTTTGTAATCCATTTCCATCAACAAATATAACATTTTAAAATCAGGTCCTTCTTTTTAAAACACCCTGTATACTTCCTTACTGTTGCCGTTTGGTTGAACGTTAGCTTGGTCAGATTATAACTTGTAATTGACTAAAGAAGTACCGTTTGTCTGATAAGAAATAAATAGTTTTACATAGAGGAAATAGCATAATTTTTCTACATAATTCTTATCAATAACCTACTGATAACACACTGATTACTTCAATGCTAGATTGTCGCTACTATAGCCTAGGCAATCTGACTGTAGTTTTCTTTTAGAAATCATAAATCATGATAAAAGACCTATGTAATATCCATTCCACCAACCCAAACACTTTTTTTAACACTGAATTTACTAACTTTTTTAATTTAACTTTACACAGTGTAAAGAAAAGCCTTGCCATTTTGACTCACTCAAAAACATTATCATGAAAACTAAATCCCAAAAAACATAAACGTGAAACACCATGCTAAGTCCCTTTACAAAAAGTTTCGGCCAATAAAAGTAGTGATATCGAAAATATAGTCGAGTCCTTTAGCCGACAGAATAAGCCCACGGTTTATTCTTTTAATTATGTAGGCTAATCAGTATGCAGGAAGAAGATGTAACACCTTCACCTAAGGGCCAAAACATTTTGAAATATGTCTTGCCTTGTTTTCACATTTCTGTTTTCTGTGGGATCTCACACATTTTTTCTAACTTATTTTTTTACCATTTTTTTTCATTCTTTATGAAATATTTAAATGTGTAATCTAATTAAATTCATGAATCAATATTTAAGATTAAGTAACACATGAATATATATTATTTATTTTCTGTCAAATGTAGTCTGTATTTGTACTTTACCTTTTATGTGGCTACATGTTTCACTGCCACAGGCAGCATCATCAGGCCAGCTATCTATGTCCACTCAAACACTTATACACAACACTTATGGTAACATAATATATTTTCGTACACGTCACATAAATAAATAAATTTCTTCAACTTTGCTATTTTATATAAGAAATATATGTCGTTCTAAGGCTATCAACAATGAATATAACACAAGTAGTTACAAACAAAAGCAATGGGAATATTTTACTTCAGACTGATTTATGGATTAAGATCAATTATTCAGAATAAGGATTTACTTCATATATACAGGGTGAGTCAGTACTGACTACATTAATTTTAACTGTTGATTCTACTTATCAAAAGGAACAAAAAAATTATATAAGCCCTTATCTGACCTTAACCGTTTAGCTGTCATGGCGTATTTTGTGATTTTTTCAAATTACGCGACTTGGTACTATTAGTTTGACGATAAAAACCACACTAATGTAGTTATGACATGGAAAGTAATACCATTTGAAAGAGCATTAAATTTCCTATAAGTTAAAAAATTATTGTTAAAGACTTTTTCCTTTAAACTTGAAAGCTCAATTAAATCAGTTAAATTATTCGTATTCTTTTGTTCAATTACATAAAAAACTTCCTTATTTATTTATCTTTAAAATGATGTATAAATATTAATGGGTCATACATAAAAAAATTATGAAATTCCATAAAAATGATGTTTAGGCACAGCATTAGGATTTATCGTATTGGTTCTAAACACCAAAATAATTTCTGTATCTGTAATTTCTTTACCAGCTAAATCAGATGATTGGAAATTAAAAAAGTTATAATCAGCTATTTTTTTATACGAAAAATAAATGCACCATTTTTTTACTGGATTTGTTTTTATTAAAATTAATATAAACTGAACGAAATCTTTAGTTACAGTTCACACAAAAAAATAACATGGTATCACGGCTCTCAACCGGTTTCATCATTTGAGAAGATTTTCAAAATGTCTATATTTGTGTATTATGTTTAATTTATAGGAAATTTATGCTCTTTCAAATGATATTACTTTCCATGTCATAACTACATTAGTGTTGTTTTTATCGTCAAACTAATAGTACCAAGTCGTGTAATTTGAAAAAATTACAAAATCCGCCATGACAGCTAAATGGTTAAGGTCAGACAAGGGCTTGTATACTTTTACTTTCTCACTATACTATAGTATAGAGAAAGTATAGTGATCGCAAAAAAAATCGATGTTGAGATTTTTGTGGAAATATCCGTTTTGGGACCCCCTGAGTAAAAAAAGTGGTTTTTACAAAATGTCTGTCTGTATGTATGTCTGTATGTATGTATGTCTGTATGTAGACAAAGCTAGAGAGAAAACTATTCGATCGATTTCAACCAAATTTGCACCAGACATGTCCAGTACGCCTGTATAGATGCACGAAAAAGGATTTTAAACAATTTTGAAAAACAACCCCCTTTTTGGCCAAAAAACCCCCAAAAATACAGTTATTATTTTTTTATAAAAAAACGGCTCTAACGATTTTGATACAATTTTGCTTATTTGTAGCCTTTAATGTGCCCTACGATATACAGAAACCCGCATCTTTCTAAAAATTCTCGTTTAGTTAGTAATAATAATAATAACTGATTTTTGGGGGTTTTTTGGCCATAAAGGGGGTTGTTTTTCAAAATTTTTCAAAACGTTTTTACGTGCATCTATAAAGCCCTAATTGACGTGTTTGGTGCAAATTTGTTCGAAATCGATCGAATAGTTTTCTCTATAGCTAATAATAATAATATTTATTAGTTAATCGCCTACTTTAATAAAAGTATACAAAGCTAGAGAGAAAACTATTCGATCGATTTCAACCAAATTTGCACCAGACATGTCCAGTACGCCTGTATAGATGCACGAAAAAGGGTTTTGAACAATTTTGAAAAACAACCCCCTTTTTGGCCAAAAAACCCCCAAAAATCAGTTATTATTTTTTTATTAAAAAACAGCTCTAACGATTTTGATAAAATTTGGCTTATTTGTAGCCTTTAATGTGCCCTACCATATTAAAAAACCAGCATCTTTCTAAAAATTCTCGTTTAGCTAATAATAATAATAATAATAATAACTGTTTTGGGGGGTTTTTTGGCCATAAAGCGGGTTGTTTTAAAAAAAATTTCAAAACCATTTTACATGCATCTATGAAGACCTAATTGACGTGTTTGGTGCAAATTTTTTCGAAATCGATTGAATAGTTTTCTCTCTAGATAATAGTAATAATAATATTTATTTGTTAATCTCCAACTTTAATAAAAAAACACTTCTACCCCACCCTACAAGACACAGTGAATCTGTTTAGTAATTTAAATGTATTTGTGAGAAAGTATGTGCCAGTTCCTGGTACCGTTTATTTTTTGTTCCTTTTGATAAGTAGAATCAACTGTTAAAACTAATGTAGTCAGTACTGACTCACCCTGTAGATACAAGGTGTCCCATAAGTACACAGCCAAACTTTGGGGAATGGTTCTATGGGTCAAAATAAAGAGAAAATGCAAAATAAATTTTTTTCCAAAAACGCTTAATTTTCCAGATAGCCACCATTTTGTTTTTTTTTTACAAAATAATTCACATCTAGAGAAATGTTTGACCAATTGAGTTCAAACTTGGAATAAAGTTTAACCTAATAATGATGTATCTCAAGAAAAATAAGCGATTATATCAAATCATGCGTTTCAAAATGGCGGCTGTTTGAAAATTCCAAACCTAAATTATTCAAAAACCGTACATTTTAACAAAAAATGTCAAGACACCTTTTTTGTTGCCCTTTTATTTCCTATCGGATGGTGTAACAGTCAAATCAATCGGATGAAGGATAATAGTTAAGTAATGTCTAATAATTGGTTTGTGCAACCCGCCACCCTATACCAACACAACAATATGGTGGGTAAGTACGCTGTTACTATCCATAACTTAACTGTTATCCTTTATCCGATTGTTTTGACAGTTACACCATCCGATAGGGAATTAAACGGGCTATGAAAAGGGTGTTTTGAAATCTTTTGTTAAAATGTACGGTTTGTGGGTAATTCAGGTTTGAAATTTTGAAACAGCCGCCATTTTGAAACACATGATTGGATATAATCGCTTATTTCTCTTAAAATAAATCATTGTTAGGTTAATCTTCGTGAAAAGTTTGAACTCAATAGGTTTAACATCTTGATATAAATTATTTTGTAAAAAAAAAATTAAATGGCAAATATGTTAGGATCAACCAACAGCTTTTTAGGTTAGATTAACAAACTAAAAGTAAACACACAAAAAATCAACGAAAAATGCTTACTGCAATTCTATTCAAACATTTGTTGTTATACATATTAAAAATAAAAAAGCTGATTTGGATCAAAACTTAACATAATTTTAGGTTAGGCCTACAATAAACCAAACCATGTTCATTTGCAACCAATTTGACAAATTTAGAAACAGGTCATTATTTTTCACAACTAACAGTTTTTTTTTAGATTAGGTAGTAGCAAATAAAAGGCTTACTGTATTACAAGTCAAAACATCTGGTGTTAGTGTCTGTTAAATGGTGTATGTAATGTAATTTGAATTGTTTCCGTCTATGATTTTCTTTGGTAGATGTTCCTTGAACCATTTTAAGAATGGCCATTCAGTTGGCCTAAATAGAATCAATCACAATCGTTGCAATTGATCCTAAGGTAATGCTCTAAACTATTACTGGGTCAACTTCAAATTTGATGACATTATAGTTAGAGAATATAATGAACAAAAACTAACGGAAAAACAAATAATTACGTGTCGGAATAATTATACATAGAAAATAATTAGGGTGGTACACTAACTTATATAAGTTTACAAATTGGAAACGTACTGTGACTAGAGACTATAAGTTAGAACTTCAGGCTATTTTTTTTATGCTTGCGGACAATATTGAACTAGAACTACCGGAAAAACAAAAAGTCGAAAACCTTGTAGATAAGCTCGTCGAGCGATAAGAAAGTTCAAAGTCCACGCCCTTTTATCAGCTTTGAGTCTTATACGTAATGGCGTCTTGTCCTGAAGTGAATCCGTTTCTTTGTGAAGTTTGTAGTACTAATACGATAATTAGTTTTTGTATTTCATTGTTAGTTCTTGTTCAATTTGTAGGCCTATACAAGAATAAAAATAGCCTCAAGTTCTAACTTATGTCTTTAGTCAAAGTACTTATGTTTCCAATTTGTAAACATATATTGTATAAAAGTTAGTATATTAATTATTGTAATAAAACAAGGAAAGGTTACATTATCTTTTTCGTGCTATCGGCGAGGTTTACGAAGGTAAAACATTAGACGAATTGCACATTTCAGCTACCCGGTACTCTGATACAGAAAATGATCTAGACGACTTTTAAAATAAGTTTTCTCCATTATTATTGATTTCCAATATTTACTTTTTTGTTTTTTAGTTACTTCTTGTTCAATATATTCTTTAACCCTCGTACTTGAATAGTCTTGTGACAACTCAACTTGTATTGAATATTTCACCCACTAAAAATCGTCCAATCACAATAAAACAAAAACCGTTGGAAAGGAAATGATTTAAACTTTAATTTTTGTATTTACAAATTTGTTCTAAAACGTATATTTACATATGCAATCAGTATTTTAAAATTGTAGTTTTCTAAACAGCTGATTCCGCGCATATAAAACACAAAGAAATGACTCAACTTGTCTAAAGCTCAATACCGCTCGACAGAAATATTTTGACAATAATATAAAGATACCATTGGATTCGTCAAGATTTTAACTTTCTAAAACTGCCTTCCAATCAGACGTCACTCTTATAGTTTTGAAAATATAAAGGTTTCTGTAAACCCTTGCAATTGGACAGTTTTCAACCAATGAAACAGCACATTTTACATTCGAGATATCTGTTACAATTCGATATATTTGTATAGATATTTTTATATCTTTTTTTAGACTAAACTTCAATGTTTGTTTGGTGTAAACTAGATTTACTGGTAAGATGTTATTCGTACAGCAGTGGGGAAAACAGTCTTTTGTTGAATTTAAAACTCCCTTTGAGAACGCTGTGCAAGCCTTGTTCCCACGCGACTTTTAACGGTCATATTGTATACGCTTGATCCGCGAGAACTTTTGACAGTTTATTCTAATTTTGTGGAACAAGTAATACAATGTGAAATAAGTTTACAAAATGAGAATTGACAAGTATACAGATAAATTCTATGATTTATTCTCTACACTTTCATATAATATTTCATATTTGTGCGAAGGATATATTCCTAAATTACTATTCAAACTAGGCCTAGTTTGTTAGCAGTCTTGTAGTAGGAACATAAAAACTAGCGTCTTCAAAATAAGAAATTTGAAATTGATAAATATTTTTATACACTTCTATTTAGAATTAAACTACAAAACTTTTATACATTTTGAAAAAAATTACAAAACATTTTTACTACTTTTTATGTAGGCCTAAAGTTGAACTTGTTCCTTTCTTTTCTTGACATTTTTGTTTCTTGAGCTAATAACTTTGTAAATTTTACATCAATAAATTTTTTACTTTCATATATGAATTCTTTGAACCTTTCTATAAAAAATAAACGGTACCAGAAACTGGCACTTACTTTCTCACAAACACTTTTAAATTATTAAACAGATTCACTGTGAATTGTATTAAAGTATGAGAGGGGATACATTAAAGTACGAGAGTAACTAATAAATATTATTATTATTAGGCCTAGCTAGAGAGAACACTATTTGATCGATTTCGAACAAATTTGCACCACAAACATATCAATAAGGCCTGTATAGATCATGAAAAAGGTTTTGACAAATTTTGAAAAACAACTAACTTTTTGGCCAAAAACCCCAAAAATCAGTTATTATTATTAAGTTTTAGTACAATTTTCTGCCAATCCTAACGTAACACTTTCACTTAAATTTGTCGACACGTTTCGGAGTTCCTCCATTATCGAGACTTATTTCAGTATACTAGCAAATATATAATTTGTATAATAATAATTATTATTATTATTATTAGCTAAACGAGAATTTTTAGAAAGATGCGGTTTTTTGCATCTGGTAGGGTTCATTAAGAACTACAAATAAGCCCAATTTTATCAAAATCATTAGAGATGTTTTTTTATAAAAAAAAATATAACTGATTTTTTGGTTAAAAAAGGGGGTTGTTTTTAAAAAAAAATTCAAAACCTTTTTTTGTGCATCTATTAAGGCCTAATTGGCATGTTTGGTGCAAATTTGTTCGAAATCGATCGAATAGTTTTCTCTCTAGCTTTGTATACATACAGACAGACATTTTGTAAAAACCACTTTTTTGGACTCAGGGGTCCCAAAACGGATATTTCCACAAAAATCTCAACATCGATTTTTTTTTTGTGATCACTATACTACCTCTATACTGTAGTGTAGTGAGAAAGTAAAAGCTATGGAACACTTTTGGATTGGTTTAAATAATTAGTATATTTGGCGAATTTTTGAAAACATGCTTGCACACGCACCGAAATGGCTTGGCATTGCAAAAATTTAACTACAAAAGTTCTAGGATTAACTAAAATTTCAAGTTTACTCAGTAATAGTAGGAACTTTGTGGCAGAGTATTATTTGTATGCTGTTGTTAGTGCGGAAAGCCTATACAAAATACATGTCATAGTTGTGTACCAAGTGTTATTTCTCTGCGTATTAGGCCTATATGTGATGTGAACATTTGAATGTTTTTAACTAATCCGATGGTGAAACATATGTTTTGAAACGCATCATAAACAAACGCAGAACGAAGTCTCACACAGATAACAGGTAAACTTAGTTATAAGGGAAGTTCGTGTAATATACAAACTGCATACGTTAGACAAAACTTGATTGTTGTCAAATCAATATTTTATGTAACTTAGTTAATTAAAACAAGTTAAGTTCAGTGCAAAACAGCTAATAGCATACACGCACCTGAAGTAAATTCTGTCTAATGGCATAGACATTATTGCAGTCAACTGTCCATTGATATTTTAAAAGGGTAAAAACTAAAGTTACAATCATTTACTTATATAAAACATCATTTATATCATAGCCTACTATTCAGAAAGTTTATTTGATTCAAGTAAACTGGTTCAACTTACTGTCTTTTTGTCCTCCCACTCAATCTGCTTTCCAGAAATCCAAAAATAGAATAGAATCCAAACTGCACTAGTGTCAAATACCATCCGTAAGGTTTAAAGCCATCCAGTGTAAATATTAATTCCTAGGAAACAAAATGTAAGCTTATTGAAAACAAAATTTTATAATTTATTGTTCTTCCGCTATCCTATCCTTTAACACTTTGTCTCAATTACAATATAATCAAATCAGTTTAGCGGGCTATTATTTTGCCTTTCTCGTTCTCTACAAATAGAAGGGACCAACATAATCTTTTTGAAAAATACAGTAGACCTACCTGCTTCCTTTGGTTACAGATTAGAGTTAATATAGTGGACTGTATCTTTTTTTTCCCAACACTACTACGGAAACTTCCTTAACTATTAACTGAAAACAGTTTGCAAAACAGCTGATTCCCGCACTTCATTATTTGCGCAAGCTACAATAAAACAGTGTCCAAACAGCTGTTCAAAACAATGTATAAAGTGTTATAGCAATAGTTTAAACAATAACACACCACTTGAAATTTATGACATAGCTAGAGAAGTGACAATGAACTTTCTACCAAATAAATCAAGGATGAAATATGAGGAGCAATACGAGTTAGTCAAATCTTGGTGTCGTACTAAAAAGGTATGACTACCGTACTGAAAATGATTTATTAGCATAAATGTCAGAAAAAATTTAAGCTGTAAAGCCTTCAATTTCATGGATTACTTTTTCAATGCTAAAAACAACAATAAGAGTCAAAGAAAACATTGAAATAGGCCAGTTTAACAAACTTATTATGTTTTTGAAGCAGCAAACGTAGGTCACAAAGCCAAAAAATCCAAAATCTTTTGTAATGATGACATTAAAACCTTTCTGTTGGAAGCCACATTTACAATGGCAGATGATTTGCATTTACTAAGCAAGGTTTTTTTTGATTTTTGGAGTTGCTAGTGCATGTCGCAGGGACAAACTTTCAAAACTGACTGTCAACGATGTAGAAGACAAAGAATCACTTTTAACTGTAAACATGTCAAATACCAAAACCAACAAAGATCGTACGTTCACCATCGTAAATGACAAGAACTTTGGCTTAGACTATTTAAGTATTTATCAAACGTACATCAACCTCAGACCCCCAAATGCAAGTAGGCCTAGAGGTAAGACTTTTTATCAGATATCAAAAAGGATTTTGTACCAACCAAAACGTTGGCATAAACACGATTGCAAAAGTTCCTTATGAAATAGCTAAGTACCTAAAGCTACCAGAACAAGCATTGTACACAGGCCATTCTTTTAGACGTAACACTGTTAGCAAATGCTGGTGAAAGCATGACTCAACTAAAACGTCATGGGGGTTGGAAAAGCGCTTCAGTTGCTGAAAACTACGTTGAAGATGCAATCAGCAATAAAATTGAAATATCCAACAAAATTCTAGGCAGTCTACCATTGGCTGTACAATCGAAGCAGTCAGAAGAACATCATATGGAAACATCAACCACATCAATTTAGAATTCATTGTTGTTTATATCCAAGTCACTGATTTAATAAAAGAATCACGTTTAATTTATTTATTTCAATGTATTAATGACCACAATAGAGCGATACTCTGAAGATGGAACTAGTTCCGAAACGCGTCAGCCAACAATATAGGCCTAAGTAAATTACTTATATTACAAAAAAGTCACATAGACGGACATATTAACCTTTTTTTAACAACATCAAGTTTAATCATTAAAAAGAATGAAAAAAGCACATTCCATATAACAATTGTTAGTAAGAAAGAAAATTAAATATGTAACGTACAGAAGGACTATATTACTAAGCCTAGGCCTACATCTAATGATGAAACTGTATTTATTATTAAAGCCAAAATATGTTATTAAAGTTAATTTTTTAAATCCTAGTCTTCATTACTTTTCATCACTATGTCTATATGTTACTTTGCAATACAAGTAGTTGATGAGTTAAAATCCAAAATTCATTGAAAATCCAAGTAAACTAAAGTGTTGGAAAATATCTTGTGTGTATTATGAGCACACACAGTCATTGCCGTCCTCGAAAGATGGTCATATTTAACTTCGCTTCGTACGACCACTTACCTTTCTTGTGCGCTAATGACCTACTTTGCGCTTTTGTTACACAAATAGCTATTAAGTAAATACCTTAATCATTAGTTGCAGTTCGATAATTTACATAAGCTCTTGGTTTTAATGGTAATATTTATTTCTTTGAGTTTGAAGAGCCTTCTATTTTATTCACTAAATAATATAAACAAATTGTAATAAAAGAAAGTATAAACAGATATTCAAAAAAGGAATTATAGGTTTTATTAGAGAGTTCTTTTTTTATAATTAGAGACAAAACAGTTAACAGAAAAAAACAGGAGAAAAAGAAGAGTAACGAACCAATAACAATTAAAGAAACATGGTTTTTAATAAAGTTTAGATCATTGATTTCTAGGTAGGCCTAATTAATTGTTTTGCTGAATCCTAAACAGTAGGCCTACTAAATTTTTATTTTTGGTCCTCATAACTAAAAGTTAATTTCTAATAAAAATCTCAACTTTACCCACAAATAAATTACTTTCAGATGGCTTAACACTTGAATACTTTCTATAGAAGGGGAATTTGTAATAGAGTAAATTATTAATAACAGTAGGCCTACTCTATTAATGAAAATTCCTAAATGATGAGATTCTCATTGATAATGTAGAAATACATTCAACTTAAATATATACCTGTAGCATATATGTAAAGTTAATTACTAGGCTTGTCAATTAAAACTCTGCAATCAAAAAATTACCAGAAATTACAAATTTTGTTAAATAATATTTATTAAAGAATAATAGGCCTATCATACATTAATTGAAGATAGAATGGATTAACATATTTTTTTAGCCATATTCACTTATACCTGTAAATATCCGTACATCAAATAGAATACGAAAACTCCAAAGCAGCATAAAAGAAATTGATTAGTTTTATTGAAGTTACTAATGTCATAGTATAAAATTTTAATTTCTGATCCATTTGGGTGATGTAGTTCATTATAGCTTTTTGCTTTTTCGCTATCTATTCCTATCCTTACATCCATTACTATAATTTTACTTTGAACACAATATTCGTTACACAATACAATGATGCACTAGTATAATTTCCTAATAATTAATGATTGTTTATGTTCTTTCATGTTTCTTTCACATCAAAA